>PVIC010029659.1:0-22384 GCA_004025085.1 Thryonomys swinderianus
AAAAAAAAAAAAAAGCAAACAAAGCTTATGTACAAAGAGGGTGAGGGGGTCGTAGGGTGGGCAGGGAAAGGGAAAATATTAGAATTAAGCCAGGTCACGTACTGGTACAAATCCTCGGTGTCGTTTGTGATCATGATGTGTATATAAAAGGCACCAATAAAATCAATCAAAACGTAAAAGAAAAGAAAAATCAGGAAACTCCCGAGGGAACCTCAGAGAAGACATTGTGTTCCCATCACAGACAGACAGAAGGGCATAGCGTACAGGTGAGGAGCAAACTCTAGAAAATACAAGCTTGACATATTATTACCAGTTCTGTTCACAATCACCTCCTTCACCAAATTTGATTCAGTCTATTACAATGTTCACGCAATGAGAGTATTTAGTGTTGTACGAACATTGAACTGTTAAGAGTCAGAAAACTAATGCAGCCTTTTGGACTCGGAGTCCGGACAGCCTTTGGAGGTTTATTCTGCCTGCCTGTATTCAGAAGCAGGCTCTGTCTGCTTCTCTGCAATGGAAAAAAATTGGCTTTGGATTTCTTTCTCAAGAGCCTTATTTTCTTCACTTTTTGCTTTGAGACATGCCACAAAAAGATGGCAAAATTTCAGATGGCAGGGACACTGCAGGTCATTGAGTACAGGCACCTCATGATTCTATTTGGGAAACTGAGGCACAGGCATCCACTTGACACCGCTCACACGGCTTGAATACAAAGGAAGGTGGATTACCTGAATAAATTTCTGTTTGTAATTCTTATAGACCACTTTTGCATCACAGCCTCCTCTGATAAAAATGAAACCTTCTGGGTTTATAATCTAATCTTTGCCAAACATTCAACGTAAAGTCTGTATAATATTGTATTTTTAAAAATCATTTTATATTTATCCAAGGAAAATTGAAAATATCTTTAAAGGAACACATACTATCATAGAGAAAGAGCTCTAGTATTATTCTACCTGCAACATTATATGTGTATCAAAATCGCATTTACCATACTATGTACATATTCAGAATTAAATTAATTCTGATAATTCATCATTCATAAAAGTTTGGGTTACAAACTTCATGCCAAGTTTAGTTCCCTACAGCTAGGTAATTACAGTAACCAACATATTTTATTACAGTAAACATTACTATAGCATTATCTCAAATTATTTTTAGTTTATTATACACAGATTATAGTGTGATATAAGTAAAATATACTCATGATTGGATAGATGAATTTTATAGGTATTATGTGATATATCCACATAAATTTATGGCTACTCTAAATGTACCTAGCAGTTTTGCAAAAGTCTATCGTATGGAATAAAGGAATCTGTCTGTATCCTTTTGAAAATAGGATAATATAATCACCACCAACTTTTAGGAAATTATGAATGTCTAACTGGCAGAAAAATTCGATGTAATATTAATAGTAATAACTCGTAACAATAATTTAGAGTTGCTTCTCCTCTTTGCACAGGGTTCATGATGAACGCCTCTGGATTTGTACCACATGACAACCTAAAACGAAACGTTCTTTGCTGCTCCAAATGTCACCCAAGGAACCACCGGCATCGGTATCACCAAGCTCATTAGCATGCAGCATCTTGAGTTCTGAGGAGACATCCTGAGTCAAAATCTGCATTTATAGTCACGTCCAGGTGACTCATGTGCACCCTGCACCGAAGAAGATACCGAGCCACTAAGAGTAGACAGCAGACACTGCCAGTAGCCTACTGCTTCTCTGACACAGCCTGTTTCTTTCTAACAAAATTCCGGTTTTATGTAAGCCAGAAATGTGTCCAACCCCTGTTAAGATACTCATTATTCCAGTCGGGTTCCTTGCTAGAAAACTCAGGACGTAAAGATGGAAATCAGCCGCAAGTGTTGGGAACTTCCGTTTTTTCTGACAAAGGGAAAACATCGGTTAGGTGCCAGTTCTTCTTTTCACTCAGGCCCAGACACAGACAGGATGGCTGTGGCTGTGGGCGAGATCTTGGGATCAAAAGATGACAAAAATAGAGATGGAAATAAACATTAAGGCTGAAAAACTAAAATGTGTGTGATTTATGTCCTATCATTTCGTAACAGCCAACACCACAAGCCCCTCCTCTCTAGACTTTTTGATTGTAGGAAAATGTGACCATGGAACAAGTCACCATAGATGAATTTTTGTTACCTTCAGTCAAACGTGCCTACTTGCTGAAGGCCACCCTGATACCCTTCCTTCGCCTTCATCTGAGTATTTTATTGCAATAGGAGAGAAACATTTCCCTTTGGCATTCAATATGCAGTTAGGACGACACTCAAGAGTATTATGTCCCCTGCTACTGTCTTCAGGCACAAGCACGTGGGTGTCACCTCACCCTCTCTGAGTGGGTTGGTGGATTACAGAGATGACAGGGCACAAAACAGTCCCCTGAAGGGAAGCTTTTTTTTTTTTTTTTTTTTTTTTTTGAGACAGGGTCTCGCTTTGCAGTTCAGGCTGGCCCTGAGCTCACTGTGTAGCCCAGGCAAGCCTCGAACTCAGCAATCCTCCTGTCTCTGCCTCCTGTGTGCTAGGATTACATGTGTGACCACCACACCCGGCTGAAGGAAAGCTTTTGAAGAAGACACATCTGCTTTCTGCCCCACCAACTTTCATCTCTGTTCACTTAAACATGCACCTGACGACTTTCCTTATCGGTGGATAGATGTTGCTTAACATCCACACTACTCGGAGACAGTGGCAATAGAGGCTGAAGTCACAGCTGCCCCCCGCAAATGGTGGCAGTCAGACATCTGAGAGAAAGACGCCTTATTAGAAGCTGTCACCAAAAATGACAAAGACCAGACTGGATGTGGTGACAGCTGCAGAAGAATGACAACAGTAAGCAGCGGGCATGGAACAGGACCGTCTCCCGAAAATGTCTCCATCTTGAGTCAGCAAGTGGATCCCACCAGGCTTCTTTGCCCTGTATTTCAGAGACAGTACTGCGACTCCCAGACGGGCTCCCCACTACAGTTCTGAGTCACAGCATCGATTCGGATGCAGCCAAAAATACTTCTAAGGACCCAGGAAGCCGAAAGCAATGAAAATTAAAAAGTTCTTCTACTACTACAATAGTCTCCTCACCACTACAACTGCTTCATCCTCACTGTGAAGAATCCAGACACTGTTTATTCTAACGTGTATATTTGAAGTGAGTCTTTCATACTTAATCTACTTGAAATCATGCTATACTTTAATATTTCTTGCTACTAAACCAAACCTACTCCAAGTGAACAAAGGACACTCCATTTTGATTCTTTTAAATATGGTTTTTATTATCTTTCTACAACTCCAACAGCCACTTCCTTAAAAGCGACTCTACATTATTTGTGCTCTTAACATTTTTACTGCCTAAGCCCACCCCAGTTTCTCATAATAAAGTTGTTCTTACAAGAATCTGTTGAACAATTCTTTTGCTAGTTTCCCCGCATAATCAGTTTCACATTTTTGGCTTCACCGACTACCCTTACATGCCCCAGACAGCTAATTAAATCTATTCTCCTCCCACGTTCCCCCTCTACTCAACTTAAACACCAGGCTTACAATTCCACTTTCTTTTAATTAAGGCTTTTTGTGTCGGTACACAAATTTTAATCTTCCTTATAAACCTGGCTGGGATGTTTTTAGTCCACTAGGTCATTTGTTGAGAATTTCAAGAGTTTCCGTATATTAGCACCACCACAGAGAGGAATTTCATCTATTTATCAGAATTCTCTAACTATGGTTGATTTGCTTAATTCTGTTGTAACAACTTCTAAAAAATTCATATATTTAAACAATTTGGACTTTCCAACTCCAAAAATTTGGCTAGTAACACAGCATCGTTTGCTTCAAAATTTCCCATCTTCTCATCAGTGATTAAAGGTAAACAGAAAACTTTCACCACCTTCTGAAAGTCACCCATGACATCTGTCTTCTTCTTCTAAACCAGTCTTCCAAAATAGAGTTCTCATCTGCTCTGGTAACTGTCCACACGTTTTTGTAAAAGAACCTGACCCTATTTCTACTTCAGAGATGGTAAAACATCCTACCCAGTGCTTAAGAAAACCATTTAGGTGCCACTACAAAATATAGTCTCAATGGAACCAGGAAACACTCATAATTTTTACCCTGTCTTCCACCTTCCTTAACTTTTTGATTTAACTCTAGGTCTCTACTGTTACAGAAAATCCATTTTATTTCTCATTACATCACATGCCTTAAAAAGTCATAATATTTATTAGATTTGGTTAAACATCTGCACAAACAGTTGAAAACAGCAGTATCTTATTTTTGACATATCACATGAACATTACATGAGTATCTATATATCAGAAAAAAGAAAAACTTGCCTTTATTATTTAAAAAAACATATTAGTGGTATCCTAACTCAATATACCCTCTAAGAACACTAAAATGCTTTCACTTAATAGGAATAAAACCATATGTTTCTGGAACATTTGCATCTATTTGACTAACAAGTTACTCTCACCCCGAATGTTGGTAAAGTTATTAATAATTTAAAAAGATGCTCCTATAGCATTGGAATTTCAATGGAATTGCATTGAATCTGTAGAGTAGTTGTGGCAGTATAGCCATTTTGATGATGTTGGTTCTCCCTACTCAGGAACAAGGGATGTCTTTCCACTTTCTGATCTCCTTTTCTATCTTGTTGTTCAGAGTCTTATACTTTTCAGAGTAGAGGTCTTTCACTTCCTTTGTTAGGTTGATTCCTAGATATTTCATTTTTCTGGGTGCTACTGTGAAAGGGATTGACTCCCCAATTTCTCTTTCAGTGAGTCTGTTGTTTGTGTAGACAAAGGCTGTTGATTTTTGAGCATTGACCCTGTATCCAGCAACACTATCAAATTTGGTAATTAAGTCTAGTAGTCTTTTGATTGAGTTTTTAGGATCCTCCAGATAGAGTATCATATCATCAGCAAATAATGACAGTTTAACTTCTTCCTTTCCTATCTTTATTCCTTTTATATCTTTATCCTGCCTGATCACTATGGCTAATGTTTCCAGCACTACATTGAACAAGAGTGGTGACAAAGGGCATCCTTGTCTCGTTCCTGTTCTTAGTGTAAAAGATTTCAGTTTTTGTCCATTAAGTATGATGCTGGCTGTTGGTTTCTCATAAATAGCTTGTATTAAATTGAGATAAAGAACATTGATTCCAATTCTCTGTAGGGTTTTGATCATAAATGGGTGTTGGATTTTGTCAAAAGCTTTTTATGCATCTATTGAGATAATCATATGGTTTTTGTCCTTAAGTCTGTTAATATAGTGTATTACATTGATTGATTTATGTATGTTGAACCAGCCTTGCAATGCTATACTTCACGGAGCTAGAGAAAATAATACAAAAATTCATCTGGAACCACAAGAAACCTAGAATAGCAAAAGCAATTCTAAGCAACCACAACATGGCAGGGGGTATTACAAGCCCCAATTTAAAACTCTACTATAAAGCCACTGTGATAAAAACTGTATGGTACTGGCAAAGTAACAGACCTGAGGACCAGTGGAATAGATTAGAAGACCCAGAAACAACTCCGGATACACTAAGCCACCTTATCTTTGACAAAGGAGCCAAACACCCTCAATGGAGGACAGACAGCCTGTTAACAAATGGTGCTGGAAAAACTGGGCTTTAACCTGCCAAAAGCTAAAGCTAGACCTATCTCTTTCGCCATCACAAAGCTAAACTCACAATGGATATGAGACTGAAACATTAAAACAGAAACAATAAGCCTGCTGGAAAACAGGTTAGGCAAAACTCTTGGAGACATGGCTTAGGCAGAGACTTTATGAATAAAACCTCTATAGCACAAGAACTAGCAGAAAGAATCAACAAATGGAATCTCATCCTACTGAAAAGCTTCTACACAGCAAAAGAAGTCACTGGCACTGCTAAAAGACAACCAACAACATGGGAAAAAATCTCTACTAGCTGTTTATCAGACAAAGGGCTATTATCTGCAATATATAAAGAACTTAAACAGATCAGCCTCCCCAAG
This sequence comes from Thryonomys swinderianus, assembly GCA_004025085.1. NCBI lineage: Eukaryota > Metazoa > Chordata > Mammalia > Rodentia > Thryonomyidae > Thryonomys > Thryonomys swinderianus. The sequence goes on from PVIC010029659.1 coordinate 6,022, forward strand.
TTTAAAGACCCAATTCAAAAATGGGCATCTGAAATGAACAGATACTTCTCAGAGGCAGAAGTCAAAGCAGCCAAGAAGCATATGAGGAAATGTTAAACGTCACTGGTCATTCAAGAGATGCTAATGAAAACAACACTGAGATTTCATCTCACTCCACAAAGAATGGCCGCGATTACAAAATCAACCAACAATAAATGCTGGCAAGGCTGTGGGGAGAAAGGAACCCTTCTCAACTGTTGGTGAGATTGCAGACCTGTGCAACAACTGTGGAGATCTGTGTGGAGAATTCTCAGAAAACTAGGACTAGGGTTCCCATTTGACCCTGCTATCCCCCTGCTAGGAATATACCCAAAAGAATTTTAAAATTCACATTGGAAGGACAGATGTACACCCTTGTTCATAGCAGCTCAGTTCATGATAGCTCAATCTTGGAAACAACCCAAATGTCCATCAACTGGAGAGTGGATAAAGAAGATGTGGTTTTTTTCTAAAATGGAGTATTATTCTGCCATAAAGAATGACAAGATTGATTCATTTATGCACAAATGGATACACCTGAAGGACACACTAATAAGTGAAATAAACAGATCACAGATAGGCAAATACCGGATCTTTTCTTTGATATGAACACCTGTAGATGCAAATGAGCTCTAGAAAGTATGACAGTTTTTGTAGAATGAGAAGTTTCCAAAGAAAGTTTGGTGTGGGAATATAATGAGGGGAAGGAATAAATATGATTCTGAAAGAAAATAAAAGAGCATGTATATAGGGGGCAGGGAGGTGTGGGTGGGTAGGGATATGGGTAAAAATGAGAATTAACTTGTGTCATATATTGGTACAAATTCCCCGATGTTATGTGTGATTGTGAGATGTATATAAATTGTACTAATAAAGAATTTAAAAAATAAAATTAAAAAAAGATGCTCCTAGAGTATTACTTGTTGAGTTTTGTGTTACATGTGTCAAATATTGAAGCAAATCAGAAAGAATTCAAAGAATATGAAATAAACAACTCATATCTCAAATTAAAATGGAAATGGATCATTTCTACATACTATTTTCTGAATTTTATAATGTAATAAAATATACAAAGATATCAAAACTACCTAATAGTAATTATTTGAAATGAAAAATACAATGGAAAATTTAAAATAGCTCTTATGATGAGTTGATATCCCTAGTAAGCTTCTACTTGAATTAATAATCTTACTATTCTTATCAGATTGAATTTGTAATTGATGAAATTTACACCTCAAAGAATGAGAACTTTTTAAATCAAAAACATGTTTCCAAAAGTCTGAATTGTGTCAAAATATTAAAAACTCAAAAACAAACTTACTAGACTTACTATATTTGTGTTATTCTGGATAGATTTTTTTTTTCAATTTTGTAGTGATTGCGTAGTTATTTATAAAAACGAAACAAAACAAAACAAAAAAACAAAAACCTGTAAAGAAATTAACAGAGTGCTAGAGATTTACCTCAGTGGTTCCAGCACCTGCCTCGAAAGCACAAGGTCCTGAGTTTGATCCCTGGTAACCACAGACAACAGTACCAGGTATGGTGACTCACGCCCACCAGTAATCAGTACCACATACCACAGTGCTGGTTGTGATGGCTCACATTTATAATCCCAGCACTCAGGAGGCAGAGGCAGGGGGAGTGCTGAATTTGAGGCTTTCTTGGGCTCTACAGCGAGCTCAGGGCCAGCCTGAACTACAAAGCAAGACCCTGTCTCAAAAAAAAAAAAAATTAACATAGGGAGAAATAAAAGATAACTCAGGAGTGCTTTGGATTTACAGTGTAATTAACATGTTTTTCTTAGTGTCTCTGCAAATGCTGCTTCTACTATGAACAACCTCAATGCCCCACTCCAGACCCAGAAAGACTTGATCTCTGGACCTTTCTTGTTCTGCAGATACCACAAGTCTCAGATGGAAAGCAAATTCACTAGAAACAACTCTTCCACTTCTGAGAAGTTACTTTCATTGCAATAAATAAGATACAGAACAATTATATAGTATTCCTCAATAAGAAATGAAAGAAGAAATTGATATCCATGCCACATGAAGGTCAGAAAAAGCCAAGATATGATGTGAATTTACACACAGACCAGATCTTGTTCATCACAGTATCTTCAGCATGTAAAATAGTATCCAGCAAGTCTTCAGCCTCTGGTAAGAAATGTTCCAATGACTCAGTTATACCTATTACACAGAACTTGGTGAATTTCAGTTGTATGTTCTGAACAAAGGCTTGTTTTTGTTTATTTACACTTGTTTCCATACATGTTTCCATGGAGCATGTTAGGTAGAGATTTAAATTATTTTGATAATGATATTGGGTGTGTTTTATTTACCCTACAAATCACATAATCCTCTGAAAGTCAGCACCATACTTTGTGGGTCTTAATCTCTTCCAGCACACCTGGCACATCATGTGCCTTCAATACACATGTGTTTAGGAACAGGATCCCAGAATAATTTCATGTGATTCTTCCGGTGTTCACGCGCTGAGCAGTAATGAATGGCTGACTGGCCACCTGCTCATTTGGCCATCCCCATGGCCAATCTTGATTTCTACAGTATGACTGACCTATAGTAACCAAAAAGCAACACTAACACTAATGGATCAGGCATGCCTATGGTTCAATATGCCCACTGTGTATTAAAGTGGCTGTGTGGTAGGTAGTTGTAGTAGGAGGTTTCTCCGCTCCTGAGTTTATGTGTTGGACCAAAAAAAAAAAAAAAAATCACTGAGGGTTTCTTGTGCTTTGAAGAACCAAAAGTAATGATCCCTGAAAATTATCACAGAGAACAGCACCTTTTGAGTAATAATGGTCAAGACAACAGATGGGTGTTAACCAGAAATTTTCCACAGTGAAGACAAAGCCCTGGCGTCAGCTGACTAAAACAAGAGTGATTTCCTGGGCCATGAGCTTGTGTGACGCTACCTTCAATTCTGCCTGAGGTTTGCTCTCTGGAGAGAAAGGACCATCGGCTAATCCAATGTAAATCAGTGCTGCCTTACACTCATCTGCCTTCCAGAGAAAATAAGCACAAGACAATTATTTGGTTAAAGCTACAAACATAAAAAGGTCTGAAAAACTACCTCTGTCTACCCATTTCTGAAGACGCCCACGTTGATAGGATTTTGCAGCAGGGAGTAAGCGAGCAACACCCAGTATCTCTGATGTGCACCAAGAGGATGGGACACTGGCTGCTATGCACTTCAATAAGGAAAAACATCCCAATACCTACATGCAACGTAACCACGTTCCTAATTCAGCTCAGCCGCTTCATGTAGTGACAGGGGTAGAAAAGCACCCAGTAAAATTGGAGGCACTGACTTTGGGAACCTTGTGTAGGGTTACGCTAGCATCCCACTGCAGGCTTTCTGTGTGTCAGGTGTCCCACTGACTGAATAAATAAGTAAATTAATAAATACATTGCTTGATCTCAGTGATGCATACTTTCATCAAATATTACTTATTCACCTATGTGAAGTCACCCCAATTTCCATTTCCACACTCATGACCTCTCGAAAGCAGCATTCTTTGTGAACTCTAGACAGGCTCCAGCGATTCGGTCTGGTACAGAGCATAGAAAAGCACTGAAATCTTACAGCTGACCTTATTCTATCCTATTACACAGGCTCTTTGTTAGACTCCAGGAGTCTGAGTCAAGATGAGAAAGAGACGAGATTCTCAGCTGTCTCGTGCTTTTGCAAAAGCATCAGCCCGAACTACAGCTGCTTGAATGCACAGAATGTCAAACACCACAGTTCTTCAAAAACCAGAGATGCAGAAGACAGGAGTTTCCCCTGCCTCTATCTGAGACTAGAAATATTTGCTAACCCACCTCACTCTCTTCCTCTCTACTCATCTCAAAACCCACCTCTCCTCTGTCTTCCTGTCACCACCTCAATGCCATATCCTCAGAATTTAACCTATTCTTGCTGTGTTCCCTCCGCCTGGAGTCTCCAACACACCTCACCTTCAAGAGGGCTGTGACGCTACTCTCCACAGCTGAAGGACCCAGGTTTTGCCCCTAAGTACTCATACACCACAGTGTGGTTGGTGGATATGTGTTCAATTGTATGTCCTCTAATTATCACCAGTGTCTAATTATCAGTGTTCCTACAGTGAACTTTTACAGCATATTTGTGCAATCCGCAGATTCATTTTCATGAATTGATCATTCCAAATTGTCATAGGGCAATGATCCCAAGTGATAAAATCTTTGTCATCTTTCATTTGATATTTGTTTTGTTTTCATATGCGGTGTAGACCTACAAAGATTTATTCTCAAAATGCTACTAAATGAATAGGAAATCCACAATGTCTTCTTTCTTTAAAGTACATTAAAAGTGTATCATCTTTAAGTCACACCATTTATAAAGTAAGTGTGACATGGAGGTTGTCTTCTTAGCATTTGTAATAGAAATAATGGTAGGACTAACAATAATGGCAACAATATCTACATTTGTTAAGCTTCTAGTTCCATTGCACAAGACCGTACAAAAGATTTAAGTGTAAACAATAAAATAAACACCTAATGAATCATTAAATCACATATTTTTCTTCCATTTTAAAAACTGAGAAACAAAATAAAAAGTTTATGTAGTCTACCGTTATCTAATTAGTATATTATAGCAACAGAATCCAAAACCCAAAGCAGATATTGACCTTAGCCATTATTTTATGAAGTAGTGCAATTCTCTCGGGAAGTCAAATGATTCCCTCTTCAATTCTGAAAGGGAGCATTCTTTTCCATATTAGGTTTGGCCAGTTGAATATCATGTATTTTTATTTTATAAATATGAGAGTAAGAAAATTCAGCATATTAGCATACAACTCTCTGCAGCCTGAGGATCAATATCCAACAGTGAAGTAAAATCTGACACTTAGACCCTAAGTCTATGACCTGGTCTCACATTTTTTCATGGCATTAGGCATAGAGCTGCTTCAAAATTTCAGGGTATAGAATAAGAACACTGGAGGAAAACATTGTATACAACTTCCTCAAAACAGATTTTCAAAATGCATTTAACCATACCACTCTATCTAGATTTTCCAGACTGAATCCACTGAATCTTTTTTAAATACCAAGGCTTGTAATTTCTAACAGTTTCCACTGTTGAACACCACCAATGTGAGCTATCGTAAATACATGAGGCCTATCCATACAGGTATATTCCTCTAAATTGGGTCCAAAAAGAAAATGTTGTTTCTTTATTCAATTAGCAATTTGAAAGCCTCTATGCAAAAATAAATTCTACTGGGTGGTCTCCGAAATTGTTAGTTCCAGTGACTAACTTGAAGATAAAGGAAAAACTTGATTTACTCCTTAACTGAGCCTAATTTCAATGTAAATGGCTTTAGGAGATCAGATTTCAAGTCAGCCTCACCTCAGGTCTCTCCTGTGGCAAAGTAAGCATTCACAAAGTATGAGAACTTCCCCTACTAGAACTTCCCTGATGTTTTTCAATATTATCTCCTAACATGGTATTTTCCTTGAAGAAATCTCCTTGCCTCTTCTTGACAACACCAGTGCCTATGAATTTTATACATTTCTTAAGGATTTTATTTTAGTTAACACTGTCAAATAAAAATAGAATAAACAGAGTTCCTCTTCCCATTTTATAGATTAAAATCAAAGTACAGGTGGAGAAGTGAATCACACGAAGTGGCACATGTGGAATCACACCTAATACAAGTCGGGTATTTGAGTAATTGGTTAAATAATTTTTCCAGTTCACCAAAAAGTCAGCTAAAAATATGATGATATTAATAGTGAAAGACAAATCTGGTACTTAAAAATGTTTCCTTGATTTCAAGGCTAATATACGTTCTACAGCTGATTGTATTCACACGGGCATACTAAAAATAGTAATGAACATAAAATGAATTACTTACTTACTAAAAGGCACTGTCTTACATGGTTAGAATAGGTACAGCAGCAAACCAAACACCAATAGTTAAACATTCCTGGCCTCCAAAAGCCTACATTTGCTTCAGAAAGAGCCAAAGAAATAAGCAGTTAATATACTGGTAACGAATAAGAAAGCTTGTATATTAAAAGAAGTAGATGAGAAAAAAATGAAGCTGAGAAAAAGGGTCATGATTGCTGGGGGTGGACTGATTGTAGTATTTATTAGATTGTTCAGAATAGACATCACTAGGAAAAGGAGATCAGTAGATAGCCCAGCAAGGAGGGAACAGCCAGGGGAAAAGGCCACAGACGATCCTGGCGTGTTCCAAGCACAGGAAGGGTGCCAGTGTGACGGAAGCAGTGCTGGGCAGCAGGAGAGTGTGTGCCAGGGGGTCAAAGAGAAAGTTAGAAGACGATCGCGCAGGGCCTCGGAGGCAACCACAAGAAATGCTATTATGGGGTTCCAAGCATATGAGTGGTGTGGTCTAACTTAAAATTTTTAAAGGATCTATTATTAATCACTCAATACTTTAAAATTTTATGGCCCGCCATGTTATATAACCTTTGTCATACATCTGAATGCCATATATTCTCTTCCTCTCAGAATAAAATAGGATTCTCATTTTCCCAAAGAAAATATCAAATCTCAGTTATCTATGTCACTTCTCCAGGGTGAGATCTCGTAAGCAGCATAACGGTAAAAAGAAAAAAATAACTAAGAGTTAAAAAAAAAAGGATTTCCTCTTTCCTAACTACTCATTAATGAAAATAATGACCGAGATTAATCATCCAGATTATTCATCAATAGAGACGTTCATTTTGTTGGAACTGAATTTGAACTTGTTTTTCACTAATATTAAATTCTGGGACAAAAATAATAAAAGTAATTTCCTGAGCTTTCTATTGCATACTCATAGCCAGGCTAAGAAGTGGGGTCTAGAAGTAACTGCATCTCTTTTTAGTTGAATTCTTTATCTGTACATTTTATATACAGTTCACAATCACACTCAACATTGGGAGATTTGTACCAGTATATGACACAAGTTAATCCTGCAGCTCTTTTGATTTGCGACAGAATACTTCCAAAGTTTTTCCAAACTTCTAATTGTTACTTATTAACTACTCCATGACAGTTACTAGGATAAATCCACTCTACATGTCGTATCTGTGAAAATAATGAAACAGAAATGCTCTTTTACAGATAATAAATGTTACAGATAATACATGAGCATCAAAAGAAGTGAAGTACGAAAAGATTACGCAAAAGCTAGGATTTCACCCAAGGCTCTACAGTCTAAACCCAGGTTGTCTCTCAGAGCCCTGCGGCCAGCTGCAGGAGGGGCCACCTCAACATCCCTAACTAAAAGGTCAGTCAGACAGCTTAGTCCCATTTTCCAGGTGATTAACTGGTAAAAGAAAAGCAATCAACATTTATTTTATGGCCACAATATGCAAAGCAATATTTAGCTGGCAAAGTCACAGGTGATTTATGATACTGTATCTTGCCTCAGTGAGCTTATAATCTCATGAAGGTAACAAGAGAGACATAAAAATGTACTAAGTAATACAAGATAAACATAGCAAGTCCCAAATGAGATACAAACCGAATGACTGCTAAAGAAATTCAAGAGAAAGAGAACTGAATCTGGATGCTTCATTTCAGTTAAGAAAGATCTTTAGTGAAAAGACTAGTATTAAAACTATTTATACATGAAAGCTATGTTTTCAGTTAGCAGAAAGGAGGAAGAATAATTTTTCCAGTTGGAGGGAATAATATGACCAAAGGCAGGTGGATGTAGACTATCAAGAGAAGACAAAGAGACGTGTTTGAGATGTACAATGGATGGGAGTTGATGGAAAATGGGAAAAGAAGCCAGGTAAGCACATCACAAAAAATCTAATGCAACTGAGAATCTAAGGAAGGAAGAAAGGGATTTGATATTTGCTGAACTGTAATATGGAATACAAACTTTGTATATAGTACTTTTGTTTATGTAATCCTCCCATCAACCTTAGTAAGTAGAAAACGAGACATACTTTTCAAATCAGAGCAAACAGACACTATTTGGTCAATGCCCAGTTCTCTGTATGTGGACACAGTACAACTCTAGTCAGGATCTGGGTTCTTTCCACAATTATCAGCTCTGTCCTCCAAAAGCAATGGGCAAACCACCAAAGTATTGATTGATTCAAGAGAAGTGTAGGCCTTGTGAAGATCACTGCAGACTAAAAAGCTAATCAGGATATAAGATACTAAGCTACAACCCGGGTCAGAGGCCTGGAGGAGGAAGACGATAAGCCAAGAAACACACTTAGTACATTACATACACTCAAATAACAAGGTCAGAAAAATCTGTATTTGAGTTCAAGCAGTGAAAACATAAAAAATGGAAAAGATATTAAAAAGAAATATGAAAAGGTCAAGGGAAATACTCAAATCCTGAAACAAGTACTGTAGTTTCTACTAATGAACCATACAAACCAAGAGGCAAACATGCCTTCAAAATAGGAAAGTCCAAAGTCTTGCTCGAATATTTGAAGATTTTTGACAGATCCTTGATTTATTTCAAAATAATAAAATCTATGTCATAAAAAAGGTCTACTCTAGTGCAACACATAACTCAAAACACGATCATCATCGACAGCTCTGTTGTAGGCTTTCTTCTCTTGCAGGCTTTTGGCAATGCTTCATTCCCTCCTTTGCTAACATGGACAGAAATTCCTTATCTCATGCACATGGACTTACTAATTACTGAGGAGACACTCTGTTCCTTTTGACCTTTTCTTGTAGAACTTAGTATATACTAACAGGCCGAATTTTCCATTAAAAATACAATGTGTAATAAGTACGAACATTACTTCTTCCTAGGACTTCTCTCCTAAAAAGTGCATTTGGAAAGAAAAAGAAAGAGCATGTATAGAAGGGGTGGGATGCTATGGGGTGGGTAAGGATGTGGGTAAAAATGAGAATTAACTTCTGTCATATACCAGTACAAATTCCTCAGTGTTGAGTGTGATTTTGAGCTGTATACAAACTGTACCAATAAAGAATTCAATTTAAAAAATAGCAAAAAAAAAAAAAGTGTAGCGCCTTTCAAGAATATCGGTCAAAAACTAAGAGCAATGAAGTGGCACATTGTTTAACAACAAACTTGGTGTCTTCTTTCTCCCAGACAGTCCAAATTGTATAATTTCAAAGATTATAAAAAATGAACAGCCACCTATATTTCCCAAAAAAATCATTTGCATCAATATCCAGGCATGCAGTTAGTCCACAGGTCTTTAAGCAGTTCAGCATGGCAAAGCTGCCAGAACTGTCAGGAACCAGGCTAACCTCCTAAATCACTGACCAATACCAAATGTTCACCCAATCTGCCTTCATGATTAATTGTCATCTAAATATCTTATTTATGTGATCACATGTATATTTATAATATACAGGTCTTATAATTAAGGCATTTAATGAATATTATATATATATACATATACATATATATTTTTTTCAAGCTAGAATTCAGGAGTAACAACATTTTGACTCAGAATCTCTTCGGGAATTGCACATTTACCTTCCTTTTCACCTAACTCCCAGCGATGCTACAGGATAATAAAAATTGACATATTAGCCAGACCTAATCTCCTTTTGCTTCAGGAATAAAAAATATTTTTTCTGAGTTGAAATTAAGCTTGAGCTTAGAAATCAAATTAAGCTTGAGCTTAGAAATCAAATTAAGCTTGAGCTTAGAAATCAAATGTTGCCACAACTCATTCATTTAGGCTTATAGCCAATGCATATGTCCAATACTTCGGAAAGTTTCAAGAAGGTAAACTTGTGCTGAACTTCAGAAAATCAACTTTTCATGTAGAAAGTAACATTATTACATAATTCTGAAAATATATTTGTTGAAATACAACTCAGATATTTTTTATTTCCATAACCTTATGTTTTCGTATCTAATATGAAAATCAGCATCTGTAAAACATGATGAAAGTTATCAAAGATACGACAGCAGCATATTTGCTCAATAATGTTAAATTTTAACACACTCTAAAATTGAGGAAAACTTAAAATATTAAGATTAACTAATTTGAAAGCAATGTATGAAAATGTTTGTGCTCCATCTGACTTCAACCATCCCATAAAAGATATGCTAAGTACATTATGTATGTGAAAAAAGGAATCACAGATAATGTTTATTAAACCTTATTTTCTGTAACATTTATCACATAGGATGCATTGATATATAAAATGTATTCAAAAAGAATATTACTTTTAACTTCTAAAAAGTATTATGCCATAAGAGATTTTGCTTCGTTTAAAAGGCAAAGTATTTTTACCTCCCAGTCCTGGTCTAAGCCGATTATCGTAACCATCCAGAAGTCTGTCTAGAATCCGTGTGAAGATGGTAATGTTGTTTTTAGCCTCATCCTCTTGGATGTTAGCCAGGACCAACCTAAACAGACAATTTTACAAGCTGATGTATAAACGTATGTGTGTTTTGCCAGTGCCAACATCTTTTCTTCCTTGATTGAAATGTAAGTCTCCTGAAACTATTAGTACAACTTATTTTTCTCCTTTTTCAATTCTGTAAATGCCAGTATTTGGAGGGGAAAGTAAACCCAATATTGAAAATGAATACTAAACAACAGATTATCAGAAGTTTGGTAAAAATAACTAGTTAGTATTTCCATCTACTTAGTGTTGTCTGTGAACAATTCCCTTTTTTTTCTAAAATTCTGATCTCAAGAATAGATCATCATCATGGATTACCATAATACAAATCACTAGTATTGTTATTTTACATTAGTACAATAATTAAGGGGGCTCCAAAATAATTCTTCAGTGTTCTGTATATTAATCGGAAAACAAACTGGTTGCTGGAGGATTCAAAATGTCTCTGTCTTTCTCCTGAATGTCTTTCTGATTCTCTGTATGTCTTGGGCTCTTCTAAATCAAGATTATTTCCTTACTTTGGGCATACCTCCACCCAATGGCCAAGTGCAATACACACATCAGGGAAACTCCACTGGCTACGTGCCAGCCTCCGCAGTGGGGGAGGGGGGCGGAAGCCCGGGCAACACGCGCAGCTCTAGAAAGCCTTGGAAGGCAAGCTTCCCTCGTCTGGAGACAGAAGAACAGTGAGGGGCTACGCAGACGCACTGCTACTCTTTTCTTCATGGAAAATTTGTAGGAAGAACAAATGTTCTTCAAATATGATGCTTAGAAACAGGGCTTTTCTCTCTTAGTTCTCCATCATAAAGCCAGAGACCTGATTTTGTGACATCCACCAATTTGGTGCAGAGGCAATGAATGTATAAAACAGAATGTCCCCTTTCACTGCTGTTTTTTCTCACAATGGTCAGAGATTTAAATTATGGACCCCCCAAAAGGAATCATTTATATAACAGAATAAAATACTGGCATGAGCATCAGTGGTTAAACAGAGAATAGAAACTTCACAGAGAGAAATGTAGTTAAGCATGAGGATTTTCAATCGTTTTTGATTGATCATAGATTGTTCATGCTTCTGAAATCAAAGAACATGCATGATTACAGGCTGATCAAAGTGTATTGTATAAAATATCTACAGGATCTATTTGCATTGAAATGAAAACAGAACTAATAGCTAAAATATTACACGTGAAAAAATTGATAATCAATTTCAAGCAAATATCGTTCTAAGAACAGATATGAAAACAATTCATATGAACGTAAAACATTTTCAAGTTATTTCAGTAAATCAGTTCATCAACTCTGGCCTCAAAAGTTTCTATACAGACCAATGAAGCTAATTTTTAAACAAATCAGTAAGGTAGGATGAAAAGTCCCATATAGAGATCTTCACTTAGAAGTCTGTTAATCACATTTTATATTTGCTTTCTAAGGTCAATACTTGGATGTTAAATGAAGACTTTCTAGTCTAATATAGTCTTTATAATTAATTTTAATTCCAGAAAATACTTTGACACTTTTTCCATAATTTAAATATCTCTAAAAATTGGAAGGAATTAGATAAAACGACGCAAACAATGGTTACAAAAGCACTCTTGGACAACTTGCATATTAATTCTTCTGATATTGTACAACTACTAAATAAAAAATACCACTGGTAAAAAAAAATCAAAAAAGACTTCAACTAACATGAACATACTTAAAGCAATAAAATTAATTTCATCTCTGTAGAGCACAGGTAAAAGAACATTAGTTATACATTTAAAATAAGTACTCCCCAGGATACTAACCATTTGAGTAATAAAAGATCTCCAAATTAATAATAGGAAAAGTTGATGAATAAATCAAGCTTTTGTTTTATTTTGTGATTGTGAAGTTGTATACTACCTCCACCTAGAGGTTTAAGACTCACATGTCATTTGGGGTTTCTGTGTTGACTAAAAAAGCCACGACTATTTAAAAAAGGAAAGCAAAAGAAAAAAATTAAATTACCACTCAAATCAGCTGCTACTTTTCTCTCGCACTTGAAGGAAAATTTGGTTTCATTACTGAGTGTTGGCGTCATAATAAATGCATAAAACTTAACCACTGAAATCCCACGCGAGAATCTGCCACTGAAGGGGAAATCTTCCCCTCCGCGAATTTTTGGTCTGAAAAAAATGTTTCTATTTACTTTTGCATCTGATTGTGTAAAAACAAGCAACAGTGAACTTTTTTACAGTCTGCCACTTCACGCTGCACTTTCCTGGCACAATTCTTTAACCTGATAAATAATTCTCCGAAGCACCGATTCTCATAAACCCGGTTCTCACAGCTGCATCCACGGCATCCCAAACCCACAACTTCGTCCTGGACTGAGAGGGTCCGACGCCGCTGACTGTCTCACCTGGCTGGGCCCCACACCAGGAAAACGAGAAGCAGCGACTGCACGTCGGAGACGCTGAGTTTCTTCATTATCAATCTTTGCAAAACCACGGAGGAAGAAGAAAGAAAGAAAAACTGTATACTTAAAATTGTTTTCAGTCCCGCCGCCAAGTAACCCAAAAGAACGTGACTTCAGCTGGGGACTGGACTTCAGGCCGGGAAGACTTCCTGGGGTGAGCGGCTCGACGGAGAGGAGGACTCGCCTCCCAGTGCGCCAGGAGGACCCAGTAATGGGTCTTTCTGGTCGGCCAGGAACTTCCCCTCCCCACCGCCAGCAAACACTGTGTTGCGCACTCACGAAAGAGCCCCGAGACTCCGACCCGCCCGAGGAGGGGACAGGCTGGAGAGCAGACCCGGCCGGAGGCGGCCACGGCCCCGGCGCCCCCAGGGCCGAGCCCGCCCACCGCCGCGCGGGAGCGCCGGGCCGCCGGCTCGTCCCCCGCGATCCTCAGGTCTCCGCTTCCTCCAACACCAGATGCCCCGGGCCCCCGCCCGCGTCCCGAAGCAGCTCGGGTCGGTCGGTCCGCGAAGCGACGCGCTGGACCCCGGCTGGCGCGGGGCCGGGAGCGCGAGCCGCGTGCGAAGTTCCGAGTCCCGGCAGCCGGCTGAGGCGCCGCCGGCCGGGGCGCGGGGCCGCGGAGGGGCTTCGGGCGGGAGGACGGGAGGGTTTCCAACGGGCCGCGCAGGCGAGGGGACCCGCGCCTCGCGTCCCGGGGCCGGGGTGGGTGGGGGCCGAGGCTCGCCAGGCGCCGGCACCGACCGCCGCGATCCTACCTGAGCCCGCGGGCGCGAGTCGAGGCGCCGCTCCCGGAGCCCGATCGCCTGGTCGCGAAGACACGGGAAACTTGAGAGAGAGATACAGAGAGATGGAGAGAGAGATGGAGGGAGAGATGGAGAGACAGATCGAGGGAGAGATGGAGAGACGGATCGAGAGCGAGATGGAGAGACGGAGGGAGACACGGAGAAACGGAGACTGCAGCAGCCGAGCCGCGGGGAGCGAGCCCCGGTGGCAGCCGGAGCAGCGCCGGGAGTGGCGGGAGGCGAAGGCGTCCGTAGTGGTGGAGCCGCGCGAAGGAGGAGGAGGAGCGGGAGGAGGGAGGGGGAGGCGGGGGAGGAGGAGGAAGGGGGAGGAGGGAGGCGCCGGTTGAGTGCGAGGGGGCGGAGGCGCGGTGCGCGCAGGCAGCGCGGGCACGAGCGCGGAGCGGCGGAGGAGGAGCCAGGCGGGAGGACCGAGCCCCGAGCGCGGCGACCCCACCCGGCGCAGCCCCCGGGGAGCGACCGCCGCCTCCCGGCTCCTGCCGCTGCGCGACCCGGGGCGCCCGGAGCGCGGGGTAGCGGAGGCCCCGGAGGCCGAGGTGCGCGGGTCGGGAGAGCTCCGCGTCCGTCCGGTCCCGCCCTGCTGCGCAGCGGCGCCGCTCCCGGGGCGCGAGGCCGAGCCGCCCTCGCCGGTCCTCGGCGCAGACTCGCAGGACCGAGGCGCCGCGGGAGCCGCGGACGCAGCGGCATGAAGTTTCTCCCGCCGCGCGAGCCGCCCACTCCCCGCCCGCACCGGCGTCCCTCGGCACGGAGGACCCGGTTCCAGCGCCTGCACCTGGCACGCGGCTCCCTCCGTCCGGCCCTGCCCGGCCTCTCCCGCCCCTCTCCCTCCGCGGGGATCCGACTCCGTCCGCGGCCCGGGAAAGTTGCTCTCCCCGGCGGCGAGGCCCGCGGTGCCTCCGCTAGGGCCTCAGTCCTTCCTCCCGGGACGGGGCGGTGAGGGGCCTGAGGTCCCCCCTGAGGGCTTGCTGCTCGCGGGAGACTTGTCACTCTGGTCCCTTCTCAGGCTCGCAGCGTCGTGTGCTCGACCCGTGTCATTTCTCTCCTTTTTTATCTAAAGCGATAAAAAAATCCAAACATACAACTTGAGCCTCGAACGACGAGAGAGACAGAGATGGATTTTCTGTTGCACTGCGCATAAAACGGCATGTTAAGCAGGTTCTCCTAAGGCAAAGCCGAAGCAGTGTTGCCTCGGCCAGAAGTTGTTACAAACCGTAGACACTTTAAAGGGAAGAAGAAAAAGACCAGTACGTTATGTTTCTTTCATTTTACATTCAGAGTCAGTACGTGCCAAACTCTTCAATTGTGTCAACTAGGTGCCAAAATGTAGAGGTTTATCCGGGATGGTGCGCTTTTTATAAAAATCATTCTTATTCTACAATAAATTTTAGCTTTGTCTTGAAAATGACGTGCGGGGAGTAAAACCTTTCCAGGGCAAACGTATCAAGCTGTTCTTTGTGACGGATTAGCGATCACTTTCTGAAAGACCCGCGGGTACCCTACAGTCAACACAAACATTTGTCTTTGCAAATGCCACCCAGCCCGCTCCTCCCTCATTAATATTCCTTTCCTGACTCGCCCATTGTAGAGTCTAATTGAAATTCACAGAGATAAAAAAGCATGCCATTTAACACCGTGCAGCCAGGGAATTTGACGTCTTAAATTTGGCCAGAGTTCTTCACTTGCTGCTGTATCTCCTACTCTAGCTCTGTGCGTCAGTATTCAAGAGGCTTTCTCTGCTCCACCTAGTACTTTACCACGAAGACTGTGTGTGTCCATAATGGAGCTTAAATAATATGTATCATTTCTTCCCAGTCCTAATTGCAGTGGGTCAACAGAGTTTCTGTTTCATGAGTGTCACACCTTTTGTAAATATCTTGACATATTATGTTCATATCTTCATTTTCTTCTTTTCCTCCGATATTAATACTGAGTAACAGATCATGTTTTTAAGGCTTCATTACAAAATTTATAGCAAATGGGCTGATTTGGTTTTTTAAAATCAGTTTTCCTATTAGCAAGTTTATTAAATTTGAAATCTAATTATCATATGATCCACTTCTGTGGAACTTAGTAAAATCCAAGCTATCTATGTTGGGTGATTTTCACACTTTGCCTTTGTTTCCAGAAATGTATGCTAGAAGAGTTCACAGATTAAGTTATGTATTTCCTGAGTCTGCCATAAAAACTAGTTTAAAAAAAAATCACTACAAAATCCTGATTTTTAGTTCTTCCATATAAAATGCTTTTGCTGTTCTACTGAGGTAGGGTAGCCATGATTTAAACTTCAAAGCATCTTAAAGGAAATGCAAATCAGAAAACTGATTGCAGGCAGTGAACTTCAACTTCACTACTGTGTCTATCTTGTCAAAGTATCCTGCTGAATTGCTGCCTGGCCAAACTTCTTTGAGAGGGTAGAGGATTGTCCATCCTTACCCCGGGGACGAATCCAGCCTGAATTTCTCCTCAGCTCTGCGTAGCAGTGCAGGGTGACTGCCTGGGGTGGGAGAGCCGGCCTTGTGGAGGGTGACTAAGCTTCCTCTCGACCTCGGTTCAAATCCCTTCTAAGGCAGCCAGTGCCAGAGATTTGACAGGAATTAGCTGGCAGCACACTCCTTCCTATCCAGCTCTGCCCAGTGGAAAATCTCCATTCTGAGTCTGTTTGAATTACTTTCCCACAAATATGAATTGCAGTCACACAACCCCATCCAAAGGCCCACACTACTAAGAAACTGTCCAC
>PVIC010029660.1:0-22383 GCA_004025085.1 Thryonomys swinderianus
AGTGAATAAGATACATGCACCGACAGCTACTGCTATTTTTCCTTAATGAATAAGGATCTTCTTTTGCTTCCCTTTTCTGAAATGAACTTACATGAAGAAATTGTAGAAGTGAAAGCAGTAGCCTTTGCCTGGCGTGGTGGCTCATGCCTGTAATCCCAGCGCTCGGGAGGCAGAGGCAGGAGGATTGCTGAGTTCGAGGTTTGCCTGAACTACATAGTAAGCTCAGAGCCAGCCTGAACTACAAAGCGAGACCCTGTCTCAAAAAGGAAAAAGAAAAAGAAAGCAGTAGCCTTTGAAATCAGACAAACTCAGATTCAAATTCTAACTCTGCCCCTTTTTATCTTTGTGATTTTGAGCTTGACCCTTAACATGCCTCAACCTCGGTTTCCCCACTTCCAAAATGCCAGAAAAATATGTGTAACTGCCACATGACAAGCACTGAGTGAAAGTCATTAAAGGTCATCATTAGTATGATTATCTTTATCACTTGTGTTATGCTTGTGTCTTGATGTCCCTCCAAAGTCTCAGGAGGTCATAGGTGGGGCTTTTCAGAGGTGGCTGGATGTAGAATGTGGGATGCTGAAATTAAGTGTGTGATGCTGGGGTCAAGGGTGTGTGATTATTAAATCACTCTATTGCTTGGTTTGGCAGAGTTCTAGGCATGGATAAAGGCAAGGTCCAGCCTGGGTGTGAGTGCTACCTGCCCTAGGGGTGGGAACCTGGATAGACTATAAGGGGCAGAAAAAGGACTGCTGTCACCACTTGCTGCTTTGCTACTTCGCTGCCTTTGGCCCACCATAAACTGTTTCCCCTCTGATGTACCTCTGCCACGCCATGCTGGCCTTGGAAGCCTGCCAACTATGAACTGAAACCTCTACAAACTGTGAGCTACATAAACCTTTTGTCCTTTCATTTTGGGTGTCAAGTTTTTGTCTCAGCAACGATAAAGTAACTAAGACAACCTGGTACCAGTTATTGTTTAACTGTTAGCAGTACAAACCATGTAAGAAATTCTTGGAATACATGGAGCCCTAACTATCCAAGAAAAGCCACAACAGATGCGGCATCAGAGGCTGATCCAGGGTCATTTCATCCTAGCAGCCACCTGATGCGTCTATGCTGACATTTTATCCTTCCAAGTCAGTGGATCCCAGGGCACCCCCAGTAACCAATTAAACAAGTAAGGGCCCAATGGATGGGGAGGGAGCCAGTCTGCTGGGAGGTGAGGGGGCCACTACCAAACCAGGCTGGGACAACAGCAGGCAGCCGACTGGGGAAAGTCAGCAGCTGCTGTTGGCCTGGTGTCCTCCCTGCCAGAGAGTGATGAATGGAGAAAGAGAAGAAAAAAATGCCAACAAAGGTGTCCCTAATCTTGATGCAGCTTCTTTTTTTTTTTTTTTTTTTTCCTAGCTGACCATTGAGTGAGAACTTAAGCCTCAGTCCCTTTTCTTTGGCAGACATTTGAAACTGAAAGATCCCATTTCTTCCCAACTGGGAGATGTCATGGGTAGAAGCATTGAGGAGGTAAATGAGGGGGGTGGAGGGTGGGCATGTGACCCTCCACACTAGTCCTCCCCCAACACGCTCTTACTCCACCCCCTTCCCTTCCAGCATCTTTACAGAATGCACTCCCTACACAGCCCCAGGGAACGCCTGCCCCATCCTCCCCACCCCACCCCATTATTTTGGCATGAGGTCTTTGGCTTTGGAGCTAGAGGCTACAGCATGCTGGCAAAGGTTAAAGAACAAA
The DNA here is from genome assembly GCA_004025085.1 of Thryonomys swinderianus. Classification (NCBI taxonomy): domain Eukaryota; kingdom Metazoa; phylum Chordata; class Mammalia; order Rodentia; family Thryonomyidae; genus Thryonomys; species Thryonomys swinderianus. Next base: position 1,751 of record PVIC010029660.1, read on the forward strand.
ATGCGGGTTGCTTCCAGCCTCTAAGTTTCTCTGCTTTTATCTCACATTGATCCAGGGATCCGAGGTGGCTGAGCAGTGCAGGGCTGGCGCCTCTGCAGCAAACAGAGCCTTGCACTGTTCCACCTCAAAAACATGTGGGGCGACAGGGTTCTCTCACTGGGAGATACAGGGCATGAGTTTTCCACAGTCGCAATTCTGATCCAGTGCTCAGCCCTGTCCAAGCGGAAGTGTTTCCTTCAGCAAACGCGAGGAGCTGGTGACAGAAATGCCACCAAAGCCACTTTGCAGTCAAGTGGATTGCACTCACCCAGAGCACCTTGTTGAGGAGACACACGTGACCACAGAGAGCTTTAAAATGCCACCAGAACACACCCAAAGCTTCTCCATACACAGCTTGGCAGCACGCACTGGCCACCTCTACCTCACCTGTGGTAGCCTTGCCTTGCCTTAGGTGCACCTGAGCTCCGCAGGCCAGCCTTCCCAGTAACTAAGGCAACCAATTCTCTTCCTTTCAAAAGGGCAGTGTTTCTCTCACAGCTACCTGGGACCCTAGGGGATTGGAAAACCAGGTCACTCTGGCTAAGCCTTCCCCCAAAGGGGGAGAGATGGGAACAGAGAGAAGCTGCTGTGGCTGCTTAGTCCCTGGCTCCCGGAAGCATCTGCCCTAGTGAGTTGGAAGTGACTGGCATCTCTGTGCGCACTACAGCCTTCAAAGAGTCCCCTCCAACCAGGTGTGGTGGCTCATGCCTGTAATCCCAGTACTCGGGAGGCAGAGACAGGAGGACTGCTGTGAGTTCGAAGCTTGCCTAGGCTACATAGAGTGAGCTCAGGGCCAGCCTGAACTACAAAGTGAGACACTGTCTCAAAAAAAAAAGCAAAGAGTTGCCTCCATCTCTGTTCTCCTGTGCACAGAGCTCTGCTTAGCTGGCTGCTCCCAGAAGACTGAATTCAATACCAACCAGTCTTCCCAAGCTCCCTGAGGGCCTTGCAGGCTTCTCTAAGGTTCCTTAGCAACATCTCCCTGAGATCCATATCATGTTTTCCCCTTCTAATAAGCAGTAAATCTGGAACCTAACTTGTCAGAGGGGCTCTCTGGGTCCTCGAAATCATGGAGTGAATGAGCAAAACCAGATTCCACCCAAGCTGCACTCAGTAAGAGTTTAGATTCAGCGAGTCCTACTAGCTGGGCTCTGGTCTTTGCTTAACCTTCCCAAGCCTCAGTTTCCCCACCTCAAAACAGAAGTCATATTACTTATCTCACATGGTTATTCAAACGATTGAGGCCACAATATGAAAGGTTTAACCCAGCGGGGAGCACAGAGTTAAGGTTCAGCAGATGGCAGCATTTATTATTTTATGCATTTGTGAATTCCCAAATATCTTATTTCTTCCTGTTATATATGCTAGTGCTTTCTAAACTTTTTTCTTAATAATTGACACACAATGTTCCCGTGCATGGTAGACACTTGTAGAATGTGTACATTTTAAACTTAAGCCTCAAAGAGAATAGAAATGAGCCAAGAGTGTTTGCCCACACCTGGGATCTCTATGCTCAAGAGGCTGAGGCAGGAGGATTGCCACAAGTTCAAGGCCAAACTAGGCTACATCATGAATTCAAGGCCCTCCTGAAGTACACAGCAGGATTCTGTTTCAAAAAACTAAAAACAACAACAACAAAAAGAACAGAAATGACAGCTCTGAATTTATGTATGTATTTATTTTTTTCAGACAGTATCTCACTTTGTAGTTCAGGCTGGCCCTGAGCTCATTATGTAGCCCAGGCAAGCTTCAAACTCAGCAATCCTCCTGTCTCTGCCTCCTGAGTGCTAGGATTATGGGTATGAGCTACCACACCTGGTACTGTGGTAAGAGGTACTGATTGCTGGTGGGTGTAAGTCACCATGCCTGGTATTGCATGTGGTTACCAGGGATTGAACCAGGGACCTTGCAATTGCTAGGCAAGCACTGAAACCACTAAACTAAATCTCCAGCTCTAGGGCTCTAAATTTAAACTGTGAGGTATGTCTGGAGGTATTAGAGGATCGCTTGGCAAACAGAAACAGAGTAGGGAGGCTTTGAGTAAATTCTGAGATGTGATGATAATACTCCCAGTTCAGAAAGCAAGTCAAAATGTAAACTGGTGGAGGGCCGGAGGGTTAGCTCAGTGGTTCCGGCACCTGCCTCACAAGTGCAAGGTCCTGAGTTCGGATACCCGGTAACCACATACAATGCTGGGTGTGGGGAGTCACGCCCTCCAGCAATCAATACCACGTACCACAGTGCCAGGCGTGGTGGCTCACGCCTGTCATCCCAGCACTCGGGAGGCAGAGACAGGAGGATTGCTGAGTTCGAGGCTTGCCTGGGCTACATAGTGAGCTCAGGGCCAGCCTGAACTACAAAGCGAGACCCTGTCTCAAAAAAAAAAAAAAAATGTAAACTGGTAGAAAGTGACAGTAGTCCAACAATAACTCTAAATCCATGTCAATGGATTATAAAAATTCACATCTGATGGGCTGGTATTTTAGCTGTAAAATTTCCTACAACACAACATAAAAACAATTGTGACACCCTGAGTAAAACCTGCCCATAGCCACAGCCAAACAAAGATTATTAAGAATAACTTAGCTACAAGTATAAAAGATACCTGAGTTATCACTGTGGATGAGGAGAACTTGAATCAGATTTTTAGGGAAAAATTTACAAGCAGACGTGGTGGCCCACGCCTGTAATCCCAGTACTTGGAAGGGAGAGATAGGTGGATTGCTGAGTTCGAGGCTTGCCTGGGTGACATAGTGAGCTCACTGCCAGCCTGAACTGTAAAGTGAGACCCTGCCCCCCAAAAGAAAAAGTTTACATAAGAGACAGAACTACTTTCCCTAGACTCCTTTAGTTGTCATGTGCCCATGGGCAAGTCCCTTGCCCCTAAGTATCAGTTTCATCAGTGGAATGGCACCCAAATTACATAAGCAGAAAAGTTCACTCAGCTACAATCAGCCTCCAGCTCACTTAGTTTCACGGCTTACTTTTTCTTGTAAAAAGACTGGCATTCTGGGTGCCTCCTCCAACCAGGCTCTGTGCTGGCCACCCCACATGTTTTAGCCTGTTTAATGCTTACAGTCACCCCTGACGGCACATGGGCAACCCTCAACCAGTAACAGACAAAACTGAGGTTCAGAGAAAAAAGTAACTTGTAGAGGTCACTCCAGGAGTGAGCAGCTGCGCCAAATTTCAGGGCCCAAAGGTTCACTCTCTGCACTGCTCTGCCCATGGCTGCCCATGGCCTGGTACCGCCACACGATCACAGGTAAGTAAGTGGTCATGCCTGTTCCACTTCCACTTCCCAAGACCAAATTTCTGAGGCAGTGGACCAGTGGATCAGAAGTAGCTCTTTTGATAAGCAGAACGGAGCAGTGCTGAGGTAGGTTCCAGAGTCAGCCTGCTGAGTGCCTTGGGCTAGCCGTGTAGCTCACTGAAGGGCCTGGGTTTAATACCCCCAAAAAGAGAAAGTTCACAAGATCTACTCTTGCTGGGCCTCCACTAATTCAAGTAGATGACTACCTAGTCCCAGCATTGTTAAGACCAAAAAAAAATCAGAACTTTAGGAAGAGTCCTGTACCTCTATCAGAGTTCATAAGGGTCTAGGACATAAAGGAGGTTAAGACTTTGAGTGCTTAGACCCAACTTCCTGTATTTTGGAAACACCAGGGCTAGCCAAAGTCGGTCCTAGAGTCCTGAGGGATTTTCTGAGTTCTCTAGATCCACAAGGGCCTCTAGGACTTAGTCCCAGAAACTGTCTGGGGTTCCCAGGTGGTTCCCGAATAAAAATTTGAAAACAAAGTAAGGAATTAACAGGAATGAGGCTTCAGGAACTTCCTCTGGTAGGGCCAGTCCCAAAGATCCCTTCTTCCTCCAAGAACAATCGGCGTTGTTTGTTTTTGCATACCGTGAATGAAACACAAGGGAAGAGCTCCCAGAAGCACCCATCTTGACTGCCCAGGATTCCGGCTCAAAAGGCCCTTGTAGGCCTGGTCTGCTACACCTGATTCCCTGAGGATCACAGCCTTCCCACACTGGCCTTGACTCAGGCACAGTCTGGATGTTGTTGGAGCCTTTGGCCCAGTGGGCAGGGCTAAGCTGCCCACTGGACCCTCTCCGGTTGTTGAGACAACTCTCCTCAGGAATTTGGGCCTCCTAGTCTTCCCTGGGTGAGAAGGGGGCAGAGTTGGCAACGCTGGCTGCTTGGCTGGTCTTCCAACCCCCTAGTGAAAGGGGAAGCTGAAAACCAGAGTCCCTACCCCCAGCAGCTCCAAGCCGGACAGCACACAAAACAGCTCGGCCCCAGCAGAGGAATGTGCCAAGACATTCTTTAGGGCTGGTAACCGGAGACGCTATTTTGTCCTTGGTGGTTAAGAAATCACTTTTCCAACTGAAGGACCATTTGACTGACTTCTTTTAAATTCAGGGGAATGGGCGGACATCACCGTGATTGAGGAAAAAGACAAGGAAGCACATACACACACGCATACCAACACATACACATGTGTGTGCACTAAGAGTGGTTCTGTCCTGTTTTTTAAATAAACGTGATTTTTGTTGTGTCGCATCGAATTGTAGTCACTGAGTTTATCTCCCCACCTTGTCACTGGAGAAAAGTTCCGTTCTTTTAAACTGTGTTAAATGACTTCCTTCTCCTCTGTACAGCCCACCCCATCTCCCCTTCTCCTCACCGGCTCAAGTCAGGAAGGCTAAGAAGCAGCAGAAGGCTCAGAAATCATATCTGAGAACAGACAAGCCCTCGCAGACCATCAAATCAACTTCTCTCACCACTGAGCACTCAAACCTCAGAGAGGTCAAGGAATGTGTCTACGGCCACCCAGGACTGAAAGGCAGAAATCATTAACTGGGTACACAGAAGGGAAATCCCAGAGAACTGTGGGTGGATGTCTTCTACTCTGCTGTTCCACCACCAACCTCCAAGGCTGGTCCACAGCTTCTGCCCAGCACAGGTAGGACCATCAGGACGCAAGAAGACAAAGCCTTGAAACCCAGTGATACGTAAGGTGAAGCAGAAAAGCAGCTCCAGATATGCTGTTAGGTTTGGGAGTTTTCTCTACTGTCTTCAAGCCAATCTGCCTAAAGACAAAGACTGTACAGGTCTGGGAGTTAGGGCCTAGGCAGGCTGCAGTACCTAGCTATAACATGACCACCCTTCTCTTTTTCAACTCCCTTTTCTCAGGGTTTTTTCACTGACTTTATCTCTTAAAGGTTTGTTTGTTTGTCTATGACAATAGATACTATTAGTTTCCCACTCTCCAAAGTGGTGTAAAGATGTTTAAAGTGAGTTGTATATTAAGCAGGCAATCGTTCAAGTGGGAGTATCAAAAGTCACCAAAGTGGTCTACCCCACACTGAAACTGGGTAAACTGATCGAGCCACATTCGTCTTTTCATGGAAAAAATGTGCCTGCTTGCCTTATTCCAAGGGAAAGTACAACTGGAAGCTTCCTAAGGCTGTATTATCACCACTGCTGGTGGGGACAAAGTGCCACCAGCACAGCGGCCTTGGTCAGCAGCAGCGACCTCCATGGAGAGAGACCCCAAGTTTCAGCTACCATGCTAAGGAGAGGCAAAGGCAATAGGCGAGGATGGCTAAGTTCACCAACAGGGTGACGCGGCCCCTGGGGCAAGTGACCCGAGGCAGGGGGCAGAGAACCCTGTCAGGAAGACAAATCTGGAGGCTGAACAGCAAGGTCCAACAAGAATGTGATGTATGCAGTGGTAAGATCCAAACTCTTAATTAAGCACATCCCATCTCTGGGCTTCAGATTTTCTCTTCTATTTAAAAAATGGGAGTTGAGCTTTGATCTGTGTCCCCTTCAACTTTCAAGAGCCCCCTATTACTCCCTCCTGCCAAGGCAAGTAACTCGTTTGCCAGCGGGAAATCCAGGGGCAGCTGACCTAGAGACGCTCTCTACCCTTAAAACATCATCGTCCGGATTAAGACATTGTGCATGGTGTTTAAAATAGGAGGGGGCCTTGGAAATGATGGATGATTAAATGAACACAAGTACTCAACACACACCCATCTTACAATACCTCCCTCCCCCGACTTCTCCGATGTCCCTCCCCCAAGCCCCAAACGATGAAGGTTCCCAAAAATTCCCCTCACTCTCAAGGTCACCAGACCAGGTAACAATTCCACATTCCTGAAACGCTGAACAAAGCCCTGTGTCAGCAAAGGATAACAAAGTCATCGGGGGTAGCAGAAGTGGTCTCCCAACCCCACCCGCACCTCTGTTATACACGGGGAAGGTGTGCAAACCGCGAGCAAAGTCTGGAGTGGAGGCTCCACTTGCTTCAGCAAAATTCCCTGCTCCAGCCGGCGCGGTGCCCACCAAGGTCAGAGCGCTGGTGCAGAGCTGAGGCGCCTCAAGCCCAGAAGGAAGAGAGGGAGGAGGACGCGAGGGCAGGGCTTGCTGGGAGTCCTCTCACCTCCGTCTACATCTCACAGCTTCCCAGTCGCTGCGAGATTCCTGGAGAACCCTCTCCCCTCAGCCGGCCTCCCCCGCCCTCCTTCCCTTCCCGCTCTTGGCCTCCCCGACTCGCAGCTGCGCTCCGGAGCCCCGGGCACCTGTCAAAAAGCACGCTCTGCGCTGCCCGCTTCTAGCCCATGCCCTTCCTCAGGTCGTCTCCCTGCCAACGCCAGGTCCCTGCCACCCCGTCCCCGAGCCAAGAGGGCCTCGGGGAAGACCCGGCTTCCCCCGGCTGGGTTGCCCCCGCCCCGTGTCGAGCAGGGGCGGGGGCGGGACGGGAGCGTAAGGTCAAAACTCTCGGCAGAGGCAGGTGCAGGTGCAGGCTGGGGCCTAAATCCTACACCTGGGGACGGCGGTGGGGGCGGCCCCGGGCGGGACTGGGGCTCCAGAGGGGTGACGGTGGAGAAAGCACTGGAGGAAGTACGCGGCCCCTCCCCCCGGGTCGCTGGCCCCAAGGGCAGGCGGGGTCCTGGCCGGTGGTCGGGAGGCAGAGCCCCCTCCCCCGTCCCTACCTGTCCCGCGGGTCGATCCAGCTGGTGGTGCGGCTCGTGTGGTCTATGTAGTAGACCTTCCCGTCGAAGTCTCGCGCCTCTTCCCAGCCTTCCGGCAGGGGCAACTCCGGCCGGGGCATCTTCCCATGCGCGGCCCGCGCTCCCCCATGCAGTTCGCGGCCGCCGCGGGGCTCAGCGGCTCCGGCCGGCTGCCCCTGGTGCAGGGGGCCGCCGAGGCACCATGATCAATGGGCCGGCGCCCGCGGATCGGGGTGGCTAGTGGGGGCCGGCCGGGCTGGCGCCGCTGTCCATGCGGCCCTGCGGCCCCGGCACGGGCCGCCCGCTCCTCCCGCCGCCGGCCTCACGCTGCCATGTGCGCCCGCAGCGGCGCGGTGCGGCCGGGTGCGCGCCCAGCCGGCGGGCGGAGCGGGCCGAGTGCGGCCGCCGCCTGCCCCTCCACCTCCGCCTCCGCCTCCGCGCGCCGCGCAGCGCCCTCCGCGCCGCCCCCGCCGGTGCCGACCCCCTCTACGCCCGCCGCCCGCGGCTCGCTCGCCTGCGACGTCTGCCTGCGCCAGGTGCGGCCCGAGCGCCGCAGGTAACTGCGCTGCCCCGGAAACGGGAGGCGGAGCGCGGGCGCCGGGGTTCCCGGCCTCCTCCCCGCGCCCAGCGCCACGAGGGCGGTCCTAGGGCTACAGACGCGCCCCCTCGCGGGACGGCCTGAGTGGCGACCACCGCCCGCTGCCCTGCCGAGGGGCCTGCGCGCCGCTCTGACTCCCACCCGATCCGAACCCCGACACGCTCGGACCAGCCCCTCTCGGCCTCTGCTTCCCGGCGCTCCCGGCCTCCTTCACCTGGGCAAGCCAGGCTCTCGGCACAGGTGGCCCCAGATCTTTGCCCCGGTTGCTTTTCTTTTCTGCAGAATCAGTCAGTCAAGAAGTGGTTAAGGGAAAACATTCTTGCAAATCGGGGAGCATAAGTTTTCCAGGACCTCTCGTCCCTTCCCCCCACACAGGCACCATCTGTCTCTCTCTTAGTCAGTGCTCCCCACGTGGTTTCCCCCTTCCTACCCCCCTAATTTGCAAATGTAGCTGGCTCTCCTTAGGGTCCGTAAAATTAGGAGTGCTGCGGCTCTCCTTCCCTGGAGGACTTCCCTGAGAGGGCCCAGGGAAGTGCTTTATCAGACACTTTGGATATTGTTAGCTAAATTCAGTATTTAGCTACGACTGGACTAAGTGAGAGAAAAGGGGAGAACGGGGGGGGGAGGCAAAATTTCATCTTGTAAAAAAAAATTTTGAAATTAAAGCAGTCACGACAGTCACGCCAGGCAAGGTGGCCTGCACCTGTAATTCCAGCTTCTCCGGAGATGGACACAGGAGACGACCCATCCTCCCTCGGGGAGGGCTCAGAAGTCCAAGGGCAACCCAGAGAAAAGAGCAAGACCTCCTCTAATAAATAGGTAAATGACATTTTTTGAAAACAACACTGAATTGAATACAGAAAAGAAGGCAGTATGATTGACTCAAAGGTCAAGCAACTGGGAGCTTTTACAATCTCTTCTGTCTGTACTTCCAGTGTGATTGTAGCCTCCCCCCACCCCCAGTACTGGGGATGCAACCCAGGCCCTTGTGCTTCCCAGATAGGTGCAGTACTACTTGAGCTAAGTCCCCGACCTAGAGTTTAGCTGTGGGGTTTTTTCTGGGGGGGGGGGTGTACCAGAGATTGAACTCCTGCCCTTGTGCTTCCCAGGTAGGTGCAGTACCACTTGAGCTAAGTCCCCAGCCTAGAGTTTAGTTGTGTTTTTGGGGGGTGTACTGGAGATCGAGCTCATGCTCTTGTGCTTCCAAGGTAGGTGCAATACCACTTAAGCTAACTCCCTGGCTGAGTTTAGTTATTTTTGTGAAGCCCAGTAGGATATGTCCTTTTGTGTGGGGCTCAGAGGATGCATAGCAAGGGCCAGTATCTCCAGTAAGCTCTCTTTTGCGGGGAGGGCAAGACTGGGAATGGAGCCCAGGGCCTTTGCACTGTGCTGCTTCCCCAGCCCTTCCTTCCCTTCCTCCTTCCTTCCTCTCTTTATTTTCTGTCATTTCTTTTTTGAGATAGGATCTAGCTAAGTCCCTAAATTGCTCAGTCTCACCTTGAATTTGGGATCTTCCTGTCTCAGCCTTCTAGATTACCGGGGGTTATAGGTGTGAGCCATCAAGCAAGTTAATTACTGCCCTGAGGCTAGACAAGGGGTTCTGTGTTTGGCCCTACCTTCCTTCATTCCATAAATACCAGGCAGTAAAGCCCAGAAACAACTCCAAGGCCAGTCCCAAAAACAGGAGTTTCCCATTCCTTTATTAGAGAAGTCTCTCAGCACTCCATGTTTCCTCTGCTTGGACCAAGCGTTCACTTTTGTACCAGGAATTGAAATTGGTCTTGAGCATGCCAGTCAGATGCTGCACCATTCAGCTACATTACCACTCCAAGCTTTCACTACGAACCTCCAATTATTACCTTTTCTGGCAGTACAGAGTCAGGTAAGTGCCTTATCACTGAGTCACATCTAGCATTGATTATAACAGTAGCATCATTGGTTGTGGCAGTAGCCCAAAACCAAAGCTAACACATGCAACATGTTTCCCCGCATGATCTCCTTTAAACTTCACAATAATCCTCTGCAGTGGGGAAATTTAATATATTATACCCATTTTATGGATAAGAAAATTGAGGCTATAAGATAGCCAGGGATACAAAGAGCTAATAAGACAAACTAGATTTGCGTGACTTTGTGTTATCTGTCCTCACAACCATTAACCCACATCTTGATTCTTTTTTAAATTACTCTGAAGCTTCCTGATGCACCCCCCCCCCCATGGCCTGAACTTTCTTGGCTCTAAAGCAAGAGCTTTGGAGTTGAATCAAGTTGTTTGGATCTCGAATTTACCCTCGTTCTGGCCACATGACCTTGCACAGCTTGCTTGCCTGAAGTTTCAGCATCCATCAGAAAACAAAACAAAACAAATCATAGGATAATGCAGCTTCCTTAGGGCTGACTGTGAAAGGGGAAGGGAAAGGGAAAGTGTAAGAACTTGGGATGTGAGAATCCAAATCTCATGACTCCTGCCCTTTGCAGCAGGCACACCTCTCTGAAATGTGGTTCAGAACTGTATTTTTCATTTAAAATACAGGCGCATGTCCTTCCCCTAGTGAAAATTCTTGGAGTTTGGCTGATGACGGTCCTCTTCATTGCTAGTTGTGTGTGTGTGTCTTATGTTTTCATTCAAGCTTCCCTACCGAGTGTGGGGGGGGAGAAACACCTTGTACCTATCCAAGTCCAGCTTTCTCTCCAGCTCAGGTGCCTGAAGCATAGTTCGCTCCTCTAGATCTTTAGACCTGGGCTGGGGGCAGGAAAGGGACGAAAGCAGGAGCTGCCTCCTTCAGGCTTGGTCCTTTCTACCCCAGCAACGATCTCAGTCACCTCCACGAGCTGAACGCATGATGAGGTCAGAGCACAGATGGCCGTCTGGCCCATTCATGGGCGATGAATCATCCCCAGGCATTCTGGGTGGCGGAGGGCAACGTGCAAGGGATAAAGGGCAAGACGGCTCTGCCATGGGATAGGCTGAACTGGATGTTTGTCCACAGGTGACTAAACTGAAGGAATCTGAACTGAAGACGAGCAGCCTTGCTCCTCCTGTTTTCTTGCCAGGGCTGGGCTGCGTTCAGGGCCTGGCCAGTGTCAGAGCAGAGCAGAAAGTGACCGCCGGCCACACCTGTCTTCACGTGATTTCACAGCCAGGAGCTACACAGGGAACACCTGAGCTGGAAACAGTCTGTTTTGTTCTGTTTTTTTCTTTTCCAATGGTATCAGGAATTGAACTCAGGCAGGTGCGGTGTCACTGAGCTACAGCCCTAGCCCATTTTGTTCTTTTTCTTTTTTTAGAAAGGGTCTCGCTTTGTAGTTCAGGCTGGCCCTGAGCTCCTATATAGCCCAGGCAAGCCTCGAACTCAACAATCCTACTGCCTCTACCTCCTGAGTGCTGGGATTACAGGTGTGAGCCACCACACCCAGCACTGTGGTGTATGGTACTGATTGCTGGTGGGTGTGAGTTACCACGCCTGGTATTGTTGTGATGAGTGGGGATTGAACCAGGGAATTTGCACTTGCTAGGCAGGTACTGGAACCACTAAACTAAATCTCTGGCCCCCCCTGTTTTGTTCTTAAAAACACTGCCTGGGGCCGGAGGGTTGGCTCAGTGGTTCCGGCGCCTGCCTTGCAAGCTGTAAGGACCTGAGTTCGATCCCCGGTTACCACATATAATGCTGGGCGTGGTGGCTCACGCCTGTAATCCCAGCACTCGGGAGGCAGAGACAGGAGGATTGCTGAGTTTGCGGCAGCTTGCCTGGGCACCATAGTGAGCTCAGGGCCAGCCTGAACTACAAAGCGAGACCCTGTCTCCAAAAAGCAAAAAAAAAACACTGCCTGCTTCATTCTTTTCCCCCACTGTCTCAGCAAAGAGAAATGGGTATTTTCCACATACATGTCCTAAGAAACGGACAACATATTTCTCAAGGATAATGACAAAAAGGAATTCAATGCAAAGAAGAAGAAGAAAGAGAGCAGGAGATTTAGCTCAGTGGTTCTGGCGCCTGCCTAGCAAGTGCAAGGTCTCTGGTTTGATCCTCAGTAACCACATACAATACCACAACCAAAAATCAGTATCATACATACACCACAATGCTGGGTGTGGTGGCTCAAACCTGTCATCCCAGCATCGGGAGGCAGAGGCAGGAGGATTGCTGAGTTTTAGGCTTGCCTACCTAGTGAGCTCAGGGCCACCCTGAACTATAAAGCAAGACTCTGTCTCAAAAAAAAGAAGGGGCCGGAGGATTAGCTCAGTGGTTCCGGCGCCTGCCTCGCAAGTGCAAGGTCCTGAGTTCAATCCTGGGTAACCACATAACAATGCTGGGCGTGGTGACTCATGCCTGTAATCCCAGCACTCGGGAGGCAGAGGCAGGAGGATTTCTGAGTTCTAGGCTTGCCTGGACTGCACAGTGAGCTCAGAGCCAGCTGGAACTACAAAGCAAGACCCTGTCTCAAAAAAAAAAAAAAAAAAAAAAAAGAAGAAGAAGAAGAAAGAAAAGAGGGAGGCCAAATATATCAGCAATAGTCTGTTGGCATCTGCATTTTGGGGGTAATGGAAGTTTGGAAAAGTGCAGAGATTTGTCTTCCTGCTCCTCAACTGTACCTCCCAGCCTCCAGAGATGGGGTCCTTCCCGCATCCCCAGGGAATCCACACAGCTATGTTCCTCCATAGAACCAGTCATGGCCCCTTTCTATGGTCGCGCATTACTTGAAATTGATCATTGTGCAATGGACTATTATTTTCAGTGACGGGAAAACATGGTTCTCAGCCAGAGAAAACGCAGGTAGAAGGAAACCTTGACAACACAAGAGCAGAGAAGAGGTAAGAGAGATGGTTTCTCGTTGATCATTGGCTCCTCAGTGCTTTGTACCATGCTGGGAAATAAAATGAGATAAGTCTAACCCAGATGGCTCACTTTACAAGTAGGGAGAGGGAGTTTCTGTGCAGAATGGCTTATTCCCATGGTTCTCACTGGTCCCATTTTCCAGGGGTACCCAAGGGCAAAGAGAGGTGCAGAGACCTTCCAGGAGTCACTTGTACACGACGCATCTGCTTCCAGTGGGCTTCCGCTTCTGACTTCCCAGCAGGTGGGCTCTGGGAAATCAGTGAAGGAGATGCATCAGGCCACAGCCTGGTGGAGGAGGAGGAGGAGCAGCCAGGGCACCATGCTGCCTTTCCTGGAGTCCGGACCAACGGTAGGAAGTGGGGGGTGGATGGAGCTGAGTTGAGATGGCAGAACTAGGGGAGGCGCCACCGAGCCCTTCCACCGGGGCAGGCGGGCTTTCACTGGCCCAGGGTAGGAAGGCGAGGCATTTCTCCGCCATGCTGCCCACCTCCTCTCCCTGTCTTCCATACCGCCTTCTGCGTTAACTAACCTGGAGCTCCACTACTTGGGGCTGGCAGGACAGACTGAGTCCACCCAGCTTCCAACACCCCCTGTCAAAGAGCCCTCTGGGGACCGGGAGCTGCTGCCTCTCCTTGGGAGGAAATGAACTATGCACTGGAGGAGGAGGTGGGGCTGCGATGGGCCCTCCTGCACAGCAGGCCTTCAGGACTGCTACCCAGAGGCCTCAGCCTGAGCAGCCCTAGTGGGAGACGGGGGTGGGGAGCGAGCGAGCTCAGTAACCAGCAGGCTGGCGGCAAGAAGCCTCTCTTGTGTATTTATAGCACTTGCATTGCCATGGTACCCAGGCACTTAAATTAAACTCTAACCCAACTGCTTAGAGATGCTGGAAATGAAACGCTCTTTACCTGTCCGCTTCGCACAGCCTGACACCTCCTTCTCATAACTTCAACGCTCTAAGATAAACAAAACGAGTGAATTTCACCACGCATCCACCAAGAAAGGTATACCTGGGGGGCTCAAAGGCAGAAACCTGTTGTGGCTGGGAGAGTAGTAGAAAGAGCCAGGGGAGGGGAAAGCCAATCTCTGACACTACAAAGCTCAACATCTCGTGTGACTTCGGGCCTGAGACTGGGTCTTCTCACCCTGTTTGCCTAAACCCGAGAGCAACGATACCTGCAAGAGGATGGAAAGAGCTTAGTTCCGGCACAAACACAGAAACTCTGGGAGCAGCTTGATGTGCCCATGACAAGATGCAGGTGTTTCTAGTGTTGACAAGCTTGCAGGTTAGTGGAGGACACACAATAGACATGTCAAAAAACATTTGCTGCCGGAGGAGGCAGGGGGATCACCATAAGTTTGAGGCCTGATTGGGCTGCACAGTGAGTTGAAGGCTAGTCTGAAGGACACAGCAAGATCCTGTTGCCTGTGCATGTGTGCATGCATACACACATGCAGACATGCACAGCACTTGGAAGTTTTTATCAATAAAAGAAAGAAAATGGAGTGCCATGAGGAATTGCCTCTTTTGAGAATATTGTTAGACAGGGCTAGAGGAAAAGGCCATTTGGGGTGGTGATATTAAAGCAGAGTCCATTGAAGGAGTAAGCAGGGTGAAAAGCCAAACAGGAGGTGTCCCAGGCTAATGGCCCCCAAAATAATGTAAGACCAGCACCAAAGAGCCTTTCTTCCATTCCCCTGGTGGTTTTAGGAGAAAAGGCAGCCGAACTGGCAGAGGGGAGCCTTAAACTCCATCAGGGCTCCCCAACCCCAGTCATGGGGCTTCCTGTATTGTCTGTGACCTGTGTCCTCATCCAGGGGACCAGAATTCCACTGCCCAGTGTGGATCAGTCACCTGCAGCGGCCTTAAAAGTCCAGTGCAGCCTGGTACAGTTGGGTACTTTGCTTAATCTGCCTTTAGTCTTCAGAAGTTTACTTATGTGTCTCAATATGGATTTCCTTAGATTTATTTTATTTGGAGTTCACTTAGCTCCCAATTCTGGACTTCTCTGCTCCTCTCCTAGTTAGACATTGTTCTGTCTTTATTTCTTTGAGTCCTTTTAAAGCTCCACCCTCTTTCTCTTCTTTTGGTCATTTATCTTCATTCTAGTCCCACAGAACCCCAGATCTGTTCATTTTCTTTTTCTTTCTTTTCTTCCTTTTCCTTTTCTTCTTCTGTTTCTTCTCTGTTGTTCAAAGTGGGACTTTTCTATATCTATCTTGAAATTCATTGATTCTTTTCTCTCTCCCTTCTGTTTTGCTCTTGAGCTTTTTAATTCCACTAAGCTTTTTATTTTAGTTGTTGTATTTTTAAGTTCTGACATTTACATTTGGTCCTCCTTGATGTTATCTCTTTGCTGAGGTTTTCTGGTCTTTAATTTATTTCATATGTATGCACAATTGTTCCTAAGTCCTCACCAAAGCATTTTATCATGACTGCTTCAGAAAATATTCGTCAAATAATTCCACCATCTCAGTTTTTGTTGTTGTTCTTTTGTTTTATTTTTTCTGTTCTGGGGAACAAACTTGTGACCTTGCACTTGCCAGGCAGGCACCAAAACCACTGAGCTCAATCCCCACCCACTCCCCACTTTTTTTTTTTTTTTTGAGAGACAGGCTCTCACTTTGTAGTTCAAGCTGGCCCTGAGCTCACTATGTAGCCCAGGCAAGCCTCAAATTCAGCAATCCTCCTGTCTCTGCCTCCCGAGTGCTGGAATTACAGGCGTGAGCCACTCCACCCAACACTGTGGTATGTGGTATTGATTGCTAGTGGGCATGTCACCATGCCCAGCATTGTGTGTGGTTACCAGGGATCGAACTCAGGACCTTGGGCTTGGGAGGCAGGCGCCAGAACCACTGAGCTAAATCTCTGGGCCCCCACACACACTTTTTTTTTTTTTTTTGAGACAGTGTCTCACTTTGCAGTTCAGGTTGGCCTGAACTCACGATGTATCTGAGGCTAAACCTCGAACTCACAGCAATCCTCCTGCTTCTGCCTCCCAAGTCCTGGGGCTATAGGTGTGTACAACCATGTATGGCCCTCAGTGTTTTAGTTGAAGATTGTCTTGGTTTGGAGTATGGTGAATGATTTTTTTCATGTTTTTTATTTTTTTATTTCTATTTTTGTTTTTGAGACAGGGTCTAGCTTTGTAGTTCAGACTGGCCCTGAGCTCACTATGTAGCCCAGGCAAATCTCGAACTCAGCAATCCTCCTGTCTCTGCCTCCCGAGTGCTGGGATTACAGGCATGAGCCACCACGCCCGGCGGCGAATGATTTTTTTATCAAAAACTGAATTTTTGGGGGCCGGGGGTTTAGCTCAAGTGGTACCGCACCTAATTTGGATGCACAAGGGCCTGAGTTCGATCCCTGGTACCACAAAAAAAAAAAAAAAAAAAAAAACTGAATTTTTTTTTTTTTTGTAGTACCGGGGATCCAACTCTGGCCCTTCTGCTTCCAGGTAGGCGTGGTACCACTTGAGCTAAATCCCCAGCCCAAAACCTGGATATTTTTGTGTTGTGCTCTGAGACTCTAGATCTTTGGTAAACCACCAGTTTTAGGTGATGTTTTCTGACACCTCACAGAAGGGGAACAGATGTACCTTCCTTGTCCCTGCCTAGGGGGAGCCAGGATAATGGGGGTCAAAGTACTGTCCCAGCTCCCTGCTTGGATTCCCTGCACTCTGTGCCTGGGGGTGTTGGGCTTCGACATGAGGTGCAGTGTTTAGGGCTCCCCCTTGACCTTCCTTGGTATGAGTCAAGTAGAACTATATTTCTTTCTGCAGTATTTGGCAGGGGGTTGGTGGTTATTGTCTATGCATTTTTTTTGTTTATAAACTGCCCCTTTGCTGGTCCTTTGGCAGGGGAGGACAGGCTTCTGTTGGGACATTTGGGGAGGCCTGTTGGGGTTTGGGGTGGTCAGCTCCTCCAGCACTCAACCTGCAGTGCTGAAGCAAACAGGCAGGACCCCTCCACCAGGTGACATCTCAGATGTGGTCCCTGGCCACTTGCCTCCTTCTTGGCACCACTGAGAATTTTCTCGTGCTTATTTTATGTGTAATGTCCAAGGCTTTTTGTGTAATTCATGAGAGGGACAGGGAGAAACATGGCTTCTCCTTCTGGGAATCAGAAGGTCACTGCTTACTTTGAGTGAACAAAATTCAATGTGTTGTGGGCCGGAGGGTTAGCTCAGTGGTTCCGGCGCCTGCCTCGCAAGCGCAAGGACCTGAGTTCGATCCCCAGTTACCACATATAATCCTGGGCGTGGTGGCTCACGCCTGTAATCCCAGCACTCGGGAGGCAGAGACAGGAGGATTGCTGAGTTCGCGGCGGCTTGCCTGGGCACCATAGTGAGCTCAGGGCCAGCCTGAACTACAAAGCAAGACCCTATCTCCAAAAAGCAAAAAAAAAAAAAAAAAAAAAAAAAAAAATTCAATGTGTTTAAGTGGGTCTTGACCTGTATGCTCAAGCCACTGTCTTCTCTTTTCCCTCCTTTTTTTTTTTTTTGAGACAGGGCCTCACTGTGTAGCTCAGGCTGGCCCTGAGTTCACTATGAACTCAGCAATCCTTCTGCCTCTGTCTCCCAAGAACTGGGATTACAGGCACGAACCACCATGCCCAGCTTTTAATGATGTCTTAATGGACCTAATACCTTGAATGCTCATCAATTTTTAATCCATCTAGAATACTTCCTTTTTTTTTTTTTTTAGCAGAATTGAGAATTGAACTCAGGACCTTGCACTTGCCAGGCAGGCAGCAGCACCACTGAGCTAAATCCCCAACCCCACCTCCTAATCCTTTTACAGCGGTATCCACAGGTTTCCTCAGTGCTACACATAAAACTGGTGTGAGAGCAAATATATTTGGAAAGCATTGGTTCTAATAAATGAAACAGGAGCCGAGCGTGGTGGCTCATGCCTGTAATTCCAGCCCTTGCGAGGCAGAGGCAGGAGGACTGCTGAATTAGAGGCTTGCCTGGGAGGGACATAGTGAGCTCAAGGCCAGCCTGAACTACAAAGCGAGACCCTGTCTAAAAAAAAATGAAAACATAAAAGTAAAAGAAACAGGAAATAGATTTCTTTCCTCTAGAACTTCTCAGAATTATTGGTGCATGTACATCTTTTTTTTTTTTTTTTAATGTAGCCCAGGCAAGCCGCCGTGAACTCAGCAATCCTCCTGTCTCTGCCTCCCGAGTGCTGGGATTACAGGCGTGAGCCACCATGCCCGGCATTGTAGTATGTGGTATTGATTGTTGGTGGGCGTGAGTCTCCACACCCAGCATTGTATGTGGTTACCGGGATCAAACTCAGGACCTTGCACTTGCGAGACAGGCGCCGGAACCACTGAGCTAACCCTCCAGCCCTGGTACATGTACATCTTAATGACAGGCAAGGAAACAATCTAGAAGACGGACCTAGTTACTTATTTGACATATCTTTTATTCTCCCTTAGGCATCTCTGGAATGTGATGTTCTAAAATGGGTTGGCTAAAATCTTTCTGTAGGGAATCAGATAACACTTTCAGCTTTTCAGTCTATACTGCCTTTGTTAGAAATGCTCTGCCTTGTGGTTATGGATAAAAGCAGCCATAGACAATGTGTAAACAGAGGATGTGGCTGGGTGCCAATATAACTGCTTAGGAAAACTGCTACTGGCCCTCAATTTACATCATGTTCAGCCCAGTTCTTTTTTTTTTTTTTGATCATAGTATCTGCCCTGCCAGGTAAGTATTATTTGTATTTATTTGTTTGTTTATTTGTTTATTTGGAGACAGAGTCTTACTATGTAGTTCAAGTTGGTTTTGAAATCACTTTGCAGCCTTGGCTGACTCCAAATCCATGGGAATCCTCCTGGCTCAGCCTCCGGGATGCTGGGATCACAAGTATATGTCACCACACCCAGTTTGTTTACCCCAATTTTAAGGCATCACAGAGGCCTGGGTGTGGTCCTAGATTTCTTCCATTTCTTTACTCCCTATATCCTTTCTGTCTACAAGAGCCTTGCACCCCACTATCAAAATACCTCTTTGGGCCAGAGATTTAGCTCAATGGTTCCTGTGCCTGCCAAGCAAATGCAAGATCCCTGGTTCAATCCCCAGTAACCACATACAATAATACCAGGTGTGACGATTCATGCCCACCGGCAATTAGTACCACATACCCCAATGCCAGGTTTGGTGGCTCATGCCTGTCATCCCAGCATCTAGGAGGCAGAGACAGGAGGATTGCTGAGTTCGCGGCGGCTTGCCTGGGCACCATAGTGAACTCAGGGCCAGCCTGAACTACAAAGCGAGACCCTGCCTCAAAAAAACAAAAACACAGAATACCTCTTTGTGTCCACTGGCTCATCTGTGCCTGCACTACTTTATATCATGGTGCCCTGTGCAGCAGCTGCTCTATGGCGCCTCCTTTCTGGCTTCTAGTGGTGCAGCCATGGATGCCCTCACTGGCTCTTCACTGGCCTTGGAGCAAAGCCTTGTTTTCTGCTTCTCTATCTTCCTTTCCCAGTGGCCTATAAACACTATGGAAGTGGTTTGATTTTTTTTCTGCTCATCTTTTTTTCTTTTTTCTTTTCTTTTCTTTTTTTTTTGCTTTTTGGAGACAGGGTCTTGCTTTGTAGTTCAGGCTGGCCCTGAGCTCACTATGGTGCCCAGGCAAGCCGCCGCGAACTCAGCAATCCTCCTGTCTCTGCCTCCCGAGTGCTGGGATTACAGGCGTGAGCCATCACACCCAGCATTATATGTGGGAACCGGGGATCGAACTCAGGTCCTTATGCTTGCGAGGCAGGCGCCGGAACCACTGAGCTAACCCTCCGGCCCTCTTTTCTTTTCTTTTTGAGACAAGATCTCACTTTGTAGTTCAGGTGACCCTGAGCTCACTATGTAGCCCAGGCAAACCTCCAACTCAGCAATCCTCCTGCCTCTGTCTCCTGAATACTGGGATGACAAGTGTGAGGCACCACGCCCGGGACTGAGGTATGTGATACTGATTGCTGGTGAGCGGGAGTCACCCCTCCACACACTCTGTATTGTGGTATGTGGTTACCTGGGATCAAACCAGGGACCTTGTGCTTGCTATGCAGGCACCAGAACCACTGAGCTAAATCTCTGCTCATCTTTAGTGCTGGACTCAGGCCCAGCACAGAGCACCCAGGAGGACGAGTGTGTATCTTAGAGGTCATGGACTGTAACCCAATCAAGCTACAGCTCCCCTGAACCAGTGCCTGGCCACTTCTCCTTCTGGAGGGAGCAGCTGGCATGGCCCGTGGGAATAGTTAGGAGCCTGTATGCCCTCTAGTCCTCATCTTCAGTGAGCACCAAGCTCGACCAAGCATCCAGGGGTCCTTTGTCAAAGGAGTGCTGTTTTTGTTTGTTTGTTTGAGTCTGAAGGTTTTTTTTTTTCCTTTGAAATCTTTACATCTTTCCAAGTGTTAGGAAGAAGCTAAATCCAATGCACAACCCGTGAGTGTATCCTGGATTACTTTAAAAACTGAAAAGCTACAAAGAATGTTGATGGGGAGCCTGGGGCAAGCTACAAAGAATGTTGATGGGGAGCCTGGGGCAAGGTGATGTGGAACGCGTTTTAGACAATGTGACTGAGGAGTCAGTGTGACCTCTCAGGATTCCCAGTGGAATCGTCGATACCTAAGACAGTAATGGTGGTTGCTGGGCTCTATCAGCTGGAGCAGTAAGGACTCAGGTGTCAGGATGTCTTCAGGTGGTTCAGTAGCCACATGCGTTTGAGCCTTCCAAGGTGGAGGAGGAGGGAGAGAGGGTCATTGTGGCAAGAATGCTAACTGTGAAATAGTAATAAATGTACCATATTTGATATTTCACTCAACTCCCATCTCATTTATCACAGTGTCTGGCATGAAACAGCCCTCGTAAATATTGGCTGAGTACCGTAGCAACAACAATAATTACTACATTTAAAAATGCATACAGAGGGCCGGAGGGTTAGCTCAGTGGTTCCGGCGCCTGCCTCGCAAGCGTAAGGACCTGAGTTCGATCCCCGGTTACCACATATAATGCTGGGCGTGGTGGCTCACGCCTGTAATCCCAGCACTCCGGAGGCAGAGACGGGAGGATTGCTGAGTTCGCGGCGGCTTGCCTGGGCACCATAGTGAGCTCAGGGCCAGCCTGA
>PVIC010029661.1:0-22537 GCA_004025085.1 Thryonomys swinderianus
TAAGGACCTGAGTTCGATCCCCGGTTACCACATATAATGCTGGGCGTGGTGGCTCATGCCTGTAATCCCAGCACTCGGGAGGCAGAGACGGGAGGATTGCTGAGTTCGCGGCGGCTTGCCTGGGCACCATAGTGAGCTCAGGGCCAGCCTGAACTACAAAGCAAGACCCTGTCTCCAAAAAGAAAAAAAAAAAAAAATATTTCACACTAATCACTTATTCTATTTTTCTTCCACTAGACATCAATTTATCTTCAGTCTCTCCCTGTCCTCTACTGGTTAAGTTCCCCTTCTTTCCTCTTCCTTCTGTGATGAAATCTATCACTTAATTATGTGGTGTGCTTCCCTATTTCCATTCCTGAACAGACTATATGTGGGAAGGGATTCTATCTTACTGGCTTCTTTATCTTTGGAACCTACCTAGCTCCAATTCCAGTACATAGTAAGTGCTTGCTTAGTAAGGGATAAATAGATGAAATTCCTGTAATCCACTGTTAAAATATCTTTAGCATTAATGTGTCATTTTCTTCTCTCTTCCTTACATAAATTTGGGATTATGCTAGACAGTTCCATCTGTGATTTTCTGTGAGTGTTTCCTTCCAGAAGCCTTCAGGAAGATATATCATAGTATCTCCCCCTAAAAAAAAATAATAAGAGTTCACCTGGAGAAAATAAGTGCAGCCATAGTAATAATAAGTAATACAAGAAAAGTCCTTTTAGACAGTAAAGTATGTTAATTATATATGACATTATCCCAAGAATAAATTGGTATAGTAGAACAGAGATTCCAGAAATAGATTAATGTGTATTTGAAAAAATTTAATATCTGATAAAAGTAGTAAAGGATAGTTACAGGTGATGGTTTGACTTTTGTAGTTAAATGATGTTAGTACAACCATTTGGAAATAAAGCCTGATCTTGGTCATCTTAAACCATTGTCAGTAAAACCTGACCTTACAGAAGTATATGGGCTAGTGCATGATGTATAGAGAAAGTGAAAGGATTCTCTTCAATTGCTCCTTATTTCCAGGATAAAACCAAAGGTTATTTCCCCTCTTTAGGGCAGGTCACTGTTAGCTTCCTAAAGAAAGTAAAATTTTGGTCCCTACTGGGAGAAAGTGGTTTAGAAATCTGCAATTAAATTTATTTTTGAGAGCCAGAGATTTAGCTCAGTGGTTCTAGCGCCTGCCTTGCAAGCGCAAGGTCCTGAGTTCGATCCTGGTAACCACATGCAATGCTGGGTGTGGTGACTCATGCCCACCAGCAATCAATACCACATACCACAATACCAGGCGTGGTGGCTCACTCCTGTAATCCCAGTACTTGAGAGGCAGAAACAGGAGGATTGCTGAGTTTGAGGCTTGCCTGGACTACATACTGAGCTCAGAGCCAGCCTGAACTACAAAGCGAGACCCTGTCTCCAAAAAAAAAAATTTATTTTTGAGACAAAAATGTATAAAAGCCTGAAAGTGACTTAAACGTTTTGAAATAATCAGGTAATAGGATTAATCTGGAAAATTGGAGAAGGAAATGCTAAGTATTAAAAGAAGTTACACATTCTCTGTGGACTGGTAAATCCAAAGAACCTAATCTTGAAAAGCTCGTAAGAATGAAAGAAGGGTAATGTTAAACAGTAGGTTGAGGAGTATAGTTTTGGTACTGTTGTGAGAGGTGAATTCTGTACCCAAAAAATTAATTTTGGGGCCGAGGATTTACCTCTGTTTCCGCTATCTGCCTCACAAGTGCAAGGTCTGAGTTTGATCCCCGGTAACCATACACCACAATGCCAGGCTCAGTGGTTCACACCTGTAATCCCAGCACTCAGAAGGCAGAGGCAGGAGGATTGCTGAATTTGAGGCTTGCCTAGGCTACAGTGAGCTCAGGGCCAGCCTGAACTACAAAGCAAGACCCTGTTTGTTTGTTTTTTTTTTTTTAACCAGTTTTTAAAATGTGACTGAAAAAATAACCACATCAAAGATGGTTAGTGCAAAGAGTGCCAATTCAGAAGACTTGAGGAAGGAAGAGAATGGAATTAAGTAGGTAAATATAATAGTAAGTTTTCTGGAAAATCTTAAAAATTATTTTAACCATGCCGGGCGTGGTGGCTCACGCCTGTAATCCCAGCACTCGGGAGGCAGAGACAGGAGGATTGCTGAGTTCAAGGCTTGCCTGGGCTCCATAGTGAGCTCAGGGCCAGCCTGAACTACAAAGCGAGACCCCGTCTCAAAAAAAAAAAAAAAAATTATTTTAACCATATGTCTAGCAGAACTTAGATAAAGTTTAGTACCATCATGTTATTCTAGCTCTCTTTAAATTGCATGAGAAAAAAAATAGTGGTTTAAAATTATAGCTTGATTCACCATAAGGAATGATTAGTTTTCATTGGTGACAGAAATGATGTTTAACTAATTAATTCACACTTAAATTTTAGATGGTCTGTCCTCTGCTGATCCCAGCTCTGATTGGAATGCACCAGCAGAGGAGTGGGGGAATTGGGTAGATGAAGAAAGAGCTTCTCTTCTAAAGTCCCAAGAACCAGCTCCCAATGATCAAAAGGTAAGGTAAGGGACTCGTGAATGGGTGTTTCGAAAGAGTCTGAGGGAGAAGAACTGGATCACAAAGGCTGAGACCATTAATTTGTCAAGAAGGAGACCAACCAAATGGCAGCGTCAGAAGGAGCAGATTAGTTAGTAACATTAGGATTGGAAAGCACCTCTGGGGACCGGGGATTTAGCTTAGTGGTTCCAGTGTCTGCCTGGCAAGTGCAAGGTCCCAAGTTCGATCCCCAAGTACCATGTACCATAATGCCAGGCATGGTAGCACACGCCTGTAATCCCAGCACTCGGGAGGCAGAGGCAGGAGGATTGCTGAGTTCGAGGCTTGCCTGGGCTACATAGTGAGCTCAGGGCCAGCCTGAACTACAAAGCAAGACCCTGTCTCAAAACAAAAACAAAAAACAAAAAAAAAAGGTATACACACTGAGGAAAAGAAAAATAGGAAATGTCTAGAAGCTTATGGTGACTTTGAGCACCTATTGTAATTCTCATGTTGCCTCAATAAATTTAGTATTAAAATATTTATACAAGCCGGGTGTGGTGGCTCACGCCTGTGGTCCCAGCACTCGGGAGGCAGAAGCAGGAGGATTGCTGAGTTCAAGGCTTGCCTGGACTACATGGTGAGCTCAGAGCCAGCCTAAACTACAAAGCAAGACCCTGTCTCAAAAAAAAAAAAAAAAATTTATACAAGGGGCCAGAGGGTTAGCTCAGTGGTTCCGGCGCCTGCCTCACAAGTGCAAGGTCCTGAGTTCGATCCCCGGTAACCACATATGATGCTGGGCGTGAAGACACGCCCACCAACAATCAACACCGCATACCACAATGCCAGACGGACGTGGTGGCTCACGCCTGTAATCCCAGCACTTGGGAGGCAGAGACAAGAGGATTGCTGAGTTCATGGCGGCTTGCCTGGGCACCATAGTGAGCTCAGGGCCAGCCTGAACTACAAAGCGAGATCCTGTCTCAAAAAGCAAAAAAATATATATATATATATTTATACAAGTTTTTCTTTAGAAAACTTGGTGGCATGGTTGTGTTTGCCTGCAGTCTTAGCACTCAGTGAGGCAAGAGGTTTGCCAGGCCCGGAGATTTAGCTTAGGTGGTACTGCACCAACCTTGGAAGCACAAGGGCCTGAGTTCAATCCCCAGTACTGTGAGGAAAAAAAAAAGAGAGAGAGTTGCCATGAGTTTCAGGGCAGCCTAGACTCTAAAGTGAATTCAAGGCTTGTCTTACATAGTAAGACCCTGTCTCAAAAAAATGAGAAAAAAGGGTTGAGGATTTAGCTCAGTGGTACTTGTACCTGCCTTGGAAGCACAAGGGCCCGAGTTTGATCCCTAGCACTGCAAAAAAAATTTTTTTAATTAAAAATAAAAGTGAATTTGCCAGGGATTTAGCTCAAGTGGTACCATGCCTACCTTGGAAGCAGAAGGGCCTGAGTTCAATCCCCAGTACCACAAAAAAAATTCAGTTGTCAGAATGTTATGTTAGACCCAGGGATTTAGCTCAGTGGTTCTGGCCTTTGCCTTGCAAGTGCAGGGTCCTGAGTTTGATCCTCGGTAATCACATACCACAATGCTAGGTACAGTGACTCACCGCTATAATCCTAGCACTCAGGAGGCAGAGCCAGGAAGATTGTGAGTTCAGGGCCAGCCTGGGCTACATAGTGAGCTCAAGGCCAGCCTGAACTAAAAAGTGAGACCCTGTCTCAAAAAAAAACAAAAAATGTTAAGAGTTAAAAATAGTAAAGCACTGATTTCAAATTTCAAACTTCTCATTGACAAAAATGTTTCACCATGGAGAATTACATTTTTAGAGTGATTGCATTCTAGTGGGTTGAGAAGCCAATTATTCTCGATTGAATGGTCCAGTTTGTGGTGGGGGGTTGTTGGGGTGGATGTATGTATATATGTTGTATTTTGCTTTTGTATAGGAATTGAACTCAGGAATTTGCACTTGCCAGGCAGGAAGCAGCACCACTGAGCTATATGCCCAGCCTCATGTAATATTTTAATATTTATGAGCCTATGAGGTACTTTGTGGTAAAAATTACTAGAAAAGTTCCCTCCACAATTAGCAATTAACTTGGGTTTAAAATTGCGTAGTCAAGGGTTGGGGATATAACTCAGTAGTTCTGGTGTCTGCCTTGCAAGCACAGGGTCCTGAGTTCAATCCCTGGTAACCACATACCACAGTGCGAGGTGTGGTGGCTCACACCTGTAATCCCAGCCCTTGGGAGGCTGAGACAGGAGGATTACTGAGTTCGAGGCTTGCCTGGGCTACCTAGTGAGCTCAGGGTCAGCCTGAACTACAAAGCCAGGACCTTGTCTTAAAAAAAAGAAAAAAAATTGCTTAGTCAAGTTTTTTCCATCTGTTAGTAATTTCTGTAAGTTAATTGGTAGTTCATGACATCACCAAGATCATCCTACACTCTGATGCTGAGCAGAGAAACAGCAGTTATGCAGTTCTGCTTTTCCAGTAAAGGCAGCATAGGAACCTCGATTATCTGTCTGGGAGCAATCAGAAAGTTTCCCACACAGCATTCAGCTACATGGTATATATGAAGAAGTATCAGAAATACTAATTTTTAATTCCAATTTGGTAAACATTTCTTTGGCACGTAGAATGTTCTTCACAAGCTCAATTTTTTTAAACTAAGGCCTTTGAGACACAGATTCATATTTAAGAAATAATATAGAGCATAATAAAATACAAAGATCAAAAAATTTTCTATTCCTTTTACCCAATTTCTCCCAATTACCTTTGTGAAAAGAATACAATATTATAACCAGAATGATGATGTTACTGCAATTCGAAACACAGAGCATTTTGTGTCACAGGCTGTGTTGCCCTCCTCTGGGCACCCTTCCTTCCCTCCTTGCCCAACTCTCTCTAGTCCCTTCCCCAGCTCTACAAGTCTGTCTTTTCATGGATGTCATTCTAGCCATGGGCGGGGCACATACATGTACTCAGCTACTCAGGAAGCCAAGGTGGAATGATCACATGAGCCCAGGAGTTAAAGGGCAGCCTGGGAAGCATAGTGGAAAACTTGTCTTAAAAAAAGAAATTTGTACAGTGCCGGGCATGGTGGCTCACGCCTGTAATCCCAGCACTCGGGAGGCAGGGACAGGAGGATTGCTGAGTTCGAGGCTTGCCTGGGCACCATAGTGAGCTCAGGGCCAGCCTGAACTACAAAGCAAGACGCTGTCTCAAAAAAAAAAAAAAGAAAAGAAATTTGTATTATGGGATTTTACACTATGTAGGTTTGTTTTTTTTTTTTTTTTGAGATAGGGTCTCGCTTTGTAGTGCAGGCTGGCCCTGAGCTCACTATGGAGCCCAGGCAACCCTGGAACTCAGCAATCCTCCTGCCTCTGCCTCCTGAGTGCTGGGATTACAGACATGAGCCACCACACCGGGCACTGTGGTATGTGGTATTGATGGCTGGTGGGCTTGAGTCACCATGCCCAGCATTGTATGTGGTTACCGGGGATCGAACTCAGGACCTTGCACTTGAGAGGCAGGCTCCAGCACCACTGAGCTAAATCTCCAGCCCCTGTAGGTTTTTAATATTAGTAAGTTAAGAATTTTTTTTTTCCACTTAGCAGAATTCTTTGGAGATTGTCATTTTGTTCTGTTATTACTAACTTGTGCCTGTTTGTTGCTGAGTAATATTCCAGGTTCTGGGTTTACCTGAGTTTAACCATTCTCCCATTGAGCCATTCAAGTTGTGTTCAGTTTGGACTCTTACAAATAAACCTGCCAGGAGGGTTTTGTGTAAGCCTGTTTTCATTTCCCTGGGCTAGATAACTGCAAAAGGTTGCCTCTATGTGATGTGCTGGCTATATATTTGATACTTGAAGAAACTCTCACAATATTTGCTGGAATGTCACATCCCTTTACGCACTCTGGGCCATGTTTGGGTGTCTCGTAGACATGTGCAGTTGCCACTGTCTCTTCTGTTAGTCATTCTAGTAAGTAACCACTCATTGCAGTTTTAGTTTGAATTTTCCCAGGAGTTTTGTGGTGGTGAACATTTTTCCATGTACTGCTGTGCCATCTGTGTATCTTTGATGAAATGTCTATTCATGTTTTTTGTATATTTTCTTTTTGTTGTTGTTGTTGAGACAGGGTCTCGCTTTGTAGTACAGGCTGGCTCTGAGCTCACTATGGAGCCCAGGCAAGCTTCAAACTCAGCAATCCTCCTATCTCTGCCTCCCGAGTGCTGGGATGACAGGCGTGAGCCACCACACCCGGCACTGTGGTAGGTGGTATTGATTGTTGGTGGGTATGAGACTCCATGCCCAGCATTGTATGTGGTTACCGGGGATCAAACTCAGGACCTTGCACTTGTGAGGCAGACGCTGGAACCACTGAGCTAACCCTCCGGCCCTTTTGTATATTTTCTAATTGAGTTGTTCTATTACTATTTTTAGTGTTCTTATAATCTCTGCACCATTTATACAGAGATAACCTGAAGCAGGGCATGGTGGTACTTAGCAGCACTCAGGAGGCTAAGGCAAGAGAATCGCTGTGAGGTCAAGCCCAGCCTGGGCTACGTAGTGAGTTTGAAGCCAGCCTGATCTACTTAGCAAGACCCTGTCTCAAAAAAAAAAAAAAAAAAAAGAGATTTACCTAGCTGGGTATGGTTGTGCATACCTGTAATCCCAGGACAGAGAGGCTGGGGCAGCAGGATCTCATGAGTATGAGGCTAGCCTTCACTGTACAGTGAATTCAGGGACACCCTGAACTGTGTGGGAAACGTTGTCTCAAAAATTTTTTAAAAATTTAAAAAACAGGCTGGAGATGTAGGTCAGTGGTGCTGACGCCTGCCTAGCAAGCGCAAGGTCCTGAGTTCAATCCCGGTAACTACATACAACAATACCAGGCATGGTGACTCACGCCCACCAGCAATTAGTACCACATACCACAGTGCTGGATGTGGTGCCTCATGCCTTTTAGCCCAGCCCTCAGGAGGCAGAGGCAGAATTGCTGAGTTCGAGACTCACCTGGACTGCATAGTGAACTCAGGTCCAGCCTGAACTACAAAGCGAGTCCTTGTCTCAAAAAAATTAAAAAAACAGAATTACCTGTTCAGTAAGTTTTTAAAACACAAAGTTTAGGGCCGGGTATTTAGCTCAGTAGTTCCAGTCTACTTCACAAGCATAAAGTCCTGAGTTCAGTCCCAGTACCACATACCACAGTACCAGGGGTGGTGCCTCATGACTGTAATCCCAGCACTCAGGAAGCAGAGGCAGGAGGATTGCTGTGAGTTCAAGGCCAGCCTGGGCTACATAGTAAGTTCAGGACCAGTCTAAACCAAAAAAAAGCATAAAATTTAGGGACCTGGGATTTAGCTTAGTGGTTCTAGTGTCTGCCTCACAAGTACAAGGTCCCAAGTTTGATTCTTCTCTTTTTTTTGAGACAGAGTCAAGCTTTGTAGTTCAGGCTGGCTCTTAGCTCACTATGTAGCCCAGGCAAGCCTCAAACTCAGCAATCCTCCTGCCTCTGCTTCCTGAGTACTGGGATTACAGGCATGAGCCACCACACCTGGCTCTGAGCTTGATTCTTGGTACCAAAAAGTAAAGTTTATACAGCTCTCTATCTTGTAGTGAGTAATAAAAGAATAGTAAGAATAGTAAAAAGAGGTCTATTGTAGAAAATATAATGAAAGTCTATACTTTATTACTTTTTTTTTTGAGACAGGGTCTTGCTCTATACCTTAGGCTGACCTTAAACTCCCAATGTAGCACTGGGGAATTTAGTTCAAATGGTACTGCGCCTACCTTGTAAGCATAAGTCCAACCCCTGCTACCACATACACACACACACAAACACACACACACAACCTCACCGTGTAGTCTGGGCTGGCCTTGAACTTGTGGCAATCCTCCTGCCTTTACCTCCAAAGTGCTAGGATTACAGGCATGTACCATGACACCCACACTTTCATTGCATTTTTTAATATCTTAATTTTTATTTGTTTTATTTCTCATTACTAATTCTTAGATTTGGAAGGATAAAGATTGAATCTAGTGAGTGAAATTGTTTTATAATAGTTTTCTGAATAATAGAAATTTAGCCAAGTAATTCACTTAGTATCTTTGCTTTTTTTGGCAGATTTCAGATGATGATAAAGAAAAGGGAGAGGGAGCTCTTACAACTGGGAAATCTAAAAAGAAAAAGAAGAAAAAGAAGAAGCAAGGTGAAGATAACTCTCCTGCACAGGTAAAATACTAAAAATGATAAGCATTCATTACACACCTGCTGAAATTGTGAAAGGTATTATACAGATGCTAAAATTATATGAAGATAAATAACAAATAAGACATCAGTTTTTTCAAGGCTAGTGTGAACCACCAAGTAAGACGCTGTCTCAAACAGGACATCAGGTTTAATTATAAAGCGTTTGAAAACTCATTTTAAAAATTAATGCATAGTGGGCCGGAGATTTAGCTCAGTGGTTCCGGCACCTGCCTCGCAAGCGCAGGGTCCTGAGTTCGATCCCCGGTAACCACATACAATGCTGGGCGTGGTGACTCACGCCCACCAGCAATCAATACCACATACCACAGTGCTGGGTGTGGTGGCTCATGCCTGTAATCCCAGCACTCAGGAGGCAGAGACAGGAGGATTGCTGAGTTCGAGGCTTGCCTGGGCTCCATAGTGAGCTCAGAGCCAGCCTGAACTACAAAGCAAGACCCTGTCTCAAAAAAAAAAAATTAATGCATAGTTCAAAAAAGAAAGAAAGAAAAAGGCCAGAGATATAGCTCAGTGTTTCCAACACCTGCCTGGCAAGCTCAAGGTCCCTGGTTCAGTCCCAGGTAACCACACTCAACAATACGCGGTGACTAACGCCCACCAGCAATCAGTACCACACACCACAATGCTGGGCGTGGTGGCTCACATCTGTAATCCCAGCACTCAGGAGGCAGAGGCAGGAGAATTGCTGAGTTCAAGGCTTGCCTGGGCTGCATAGTGAACTAGGTCCAGCCTGAACTATGAAGTGAGACCCTAACTCAAAAAAAAAAAAAAAAAAGAACAATCAGAAAAATAAATACATATATACAAATTTAAAAACTGGTTGCTAGGCCAGGAGATTTAGTTCAGTGGTGTTGGCACCTGCCTAGCAAGCACAAGGTCCCTGGTTCATCTGGTAACTACATATAACAATACCGGGCATGGTGACTTATGCCCACCAAGAATCAGTACCACACACCACAGTGCCGGGCATGGTGGTTTATGCCTATAATCCCAGCATTCAGGAGGCAGAGGCAGGAGGATTGCTTAGTTCAAGTGAGTCAGGGTCAGCCTGAACTATACAAAGTGAGACCCTGTCTCAAAAAAAAAAAAAAAAAAGTTCAGTTTGGGATAGATATAAACTACTGTCTTGCGATAATTTTATGAAATTCCAACCCTATCAACAGTTATCTGCTGAGCTTAAATTCCCATCAATTTTTTTTTTTTTTTTCTTTTTGGAGACAGGGTCTCGCTTTGTAATTCAGGCTGGCCCTGAGCTCACTATGTAGCCCAGGCAAGCCGCCGGGAACTCAGCAATCCTCTTGTCTCTGCCTCCCGAGTGCTGGGATTACAGGCGTGAGCCACCACGCCCAGCAATGTGGTATGCAGTGTTGATTGTTGGTGGGCGTGTCTCCATGCCCAGCATTATATGTGGTTACCAGGGATCGAACTCAGGACCTTGCGCTTGCGAGGCAGGCGCCGGAACCACTGAGCTAACCCTCCAGCCCCCCATCAAATTTTTAATTACCATCTAAACTCACTACTTTCCTGAACAAGATTGATGGAATCATGTATAATTATCTTAGCCAATTAAGACAATTACTCCAGTCTTAATTCCTCCTGTGCCTTAAGCATATAATAATTTTATGTGATAATTTGATCTTGTTTACAAAATAAAAAATTTATATGTATATGTTTGCTAAAGAACAATGAGGTTTGGGCCGGAGGGTTAGCTCAGTGGTTCCGGCACCTGCCTTGCAAGTGCAAGGACCTGAGTTCGATCCCCAGTTACCACATATAATGCTGGGCGTGGTGGCTCACGCCTGTAATCCCAGCACTCGGGAGGCAGAGACAGGAGGATTGCTGAGTTCGCGGCAGCTTGCCTGGGCACCATAGTGAGCTCAGGGCCAGCCTGAACTACAAAGCGAGACCCTGTCTCCAAAAAAGCAAAAAAAAAAAGAACAATGAGGTTCACCATGATGTCACTATCATATTTATTGCACATATATACCTAAGCCTTATAACGTGATTTAGAATTATTGTCTGTCTCTCTCCTACTGAGACACAATCTCCAACACACAACTTAAGAAGATAGATCTATTTCAGCTCATAGTTGTAGAGTTTTCAGTCTGTGGCTCCAAGGCAGCACAGCCAGGGAGAGGGGAACCAGGGCAGAGGGGGAGGAGACAGGCCTTCAGTAAACTGAGTCACTCACCCGAGATCCAGTCACCTCCCAAATCCCCCTCCCACCGTGAGTGCATGAGGTTTTGGGGGACATCTGGGTATAAACCATAACAGTTACTTTATTGACCATAATGTATATATAAAATGTTCCAATAAAATCAATTTTTTTTAAAAAGTCACTTTGTTGGAACTTTGTAAAATCTCAAAAAAGGGAAGAATGAAAACATGGAAGTTTACTTAGGTGGAGCTGGGGGAATAGTGATGGAGCCCTTTGCCTGGCATGAGTGAGGACCTGGGTTGTAGCCCCAATGGACCAAAAAAAGAAAAGGAAGCAAAAGGAAAATATAGCAAGCAGATTACTTAGGTACAACCTTTAACTGTTCCCTGGGAAGCTTGAAAGTTGAGGAAACTGAGGCTCAGAAAACCAAATGATTTGTCCCTGAAATCATACAGCCAGACTAGGGACTCTCCATCTGTTCTGTTTGTGCATTCTGATCCCTGAAGAAATATTTAAAATCTTTAATTTCAGTACCAACTGGTTCATTGTGTTTTTTTAATAGAATATGTATTATTTTCTTTTTTCTGTTTGAATAGGTTTAATAAATTGGAATAATTTCCACTTGGGGATGTGTGTGTAATTTTTTTTGTTTTTGTTTTTGTTGTGGTACCAGGGGTCACCCTGGGGCCCTTGTGCTTCCAAAGTATGCATGGTACCACTTGAGCTAAGTCCTCAGCCTGTATGTAGTGCTTTTTCATTCACAACTCTAGAGTTATCCTTAGAGATAGTGGGAGTGATAAATGCATGTTCAAGAAGTTAGCCCAAGGAATTTAGCTTAGTGGTTCCAGCGTCTGCCTCACAAGCTCAAGGGTCCCGAGTTCTGTCCCTGGTACCATATACCATAGTGCCAGCAATGAGTACCACACATCACAATGCCGGGTATGGTGGCTCATGTTTATAATCCCTGTACTCAAGAGGCAGAGGCAGGAGGATTGCTGAGTTCGAGGCTTGCCTGGGCTACATAGTGAGCTCAGGGCCAGCCTGAACTACAAAGCGAGACCCTGTCTTAAAAAAAAAAACAGGGCCGGAGGGTTAGCTCAGTGGTTCCGGCGCCTGCCTTGCAAGCGCAAGGTCCTGAGTTCGATCCCCGGTAACCACATATAATGCTGGGTGTGGAGACACGCCCACCAACAATCAATACCGCATACCACAGTGCCGGACGTGGTGGCTCACGCCTGTAATCCCAGCACTCGGGAGGCAGAGACAGGAGGATTGCTGAGTTCGCAGCGGCTTGCCTGGGCACCATAGTGAGCTCAGGGCCAGCCTGAACTACAACGCGAGACCCTGTCTCAAAAAAAAAAAAAAAAAAAAAAAAAAAACAAAGTTGGACAGCTTCTGAAATGAAATTTTTTCAGAGGGATCATCTTCAGGATAGCAGGTATGATGGATTTTTATTAATAAAACATGAATAATTTTTACAATCTAATAGACTACTTTCACCCCTTAGGACACAGAATTCGAGAAAGAAATTAGAGAAGAGCTTTCAGTGAATACCTCTAAAACCCGTCCAAAACAGGAAAAAGCTTTTTCCTCGAAGACCATGAGCACTAGTGATCCAGCTGAAGTATTGCTCAAAAATAGCCAGGTAATTTTTTTTTTTTTTTTTTTTTTTTTCTTTTTGGAGACAGGGTCTTGCTTTGTAGTTCAGGCTGGCCCTGAGCTCACTATGGTGCCCAGGCAAGCCGCCGCGAACTCAGCAATCCTCCTGTCTCTGCCTCCCGAGTGCCGGGATTACAGGCGTGAGCCACCACAGCCAGCATTATATGTGGGAACCGGGGATCGAACTCAGGTCCTTACGCTTGCGAGGCAGGCGCTGGAACCACTGAGCTAACCCTCCGGCCCTAGCCAGGTAATTTTTAAAGAATCATATTTTTATTGACTCAAGAATTGAACCCTTATGTTTTACTGCAACACTATGCTAATAAGAATTTTAAATGTGCCGGGTGTGGTGGCTCACGCCTGTAATCCCAGCACTCAGGAGGCAGAGACAGGAGGATTGCTGAGTTCGAAGCTTGCCTAGGCTACATAGTGAGCTCAGAGCCAGCCTGAACTACAAAGCGAGACCCTGTCTCAAAAAAAAAAAAAAAAAAAAGAATTTTAAATGTACTGGCTAGTCTACAAAACAACTCAGAGAGAAAGGTAAGATCTGTTCTTTAACAATGCTCAAGGAGTTGAGCCACACACAATAGTCCACAAGCTGTCCTGAGGTTCCTAAGATCTCTAAGAATAGAACAGGAAAAAAAGTCCTCTCGTATAATTGGTTCAGTCTCACAAAGTGTTTGAATGATGCACATTCTATAGAAAATACTGTGTATTCAAGGAGACCAGTAAGCTGGGTGCTGTGTTGTACTGCTGTCATTGCTGCATGCAGGCCCCTGGTGCAGGAAGATCACTGCTAGTTCGAAGTCACCCTGAGCTATGCGGTAACAGCCTGTCTCAAAGAAAAGAGATGATGAGACCCTTCGATGAAAAGTTTAGGGCAGTGACAGCTAAATTCTTTTGGAGTTGCCACTGTGTACCACAAGCTATTAGAGGTGCTGG
Source organism: Thryonomys swinderianus (assembly GCA_004025085.1). Classification (NCBI taxonomy): domain Eukaryota; kingdom Metazoa; phylum Chordata; class Mammalia; order Rodentia; family Thryonomyidae; genus Thryonomys; species Thryonomys swinderianus. Next base: position 13,571 of record PVIC010029661.1, read on the forward strand.
GATACAGCAGAGTACAAAACACGTAAAATATCCCACCTTTTGGGGCTTTCATATTTAGGAAAACAGCTTCAGGCAAACTGAATTACTGCTTATTGAGTTTGGTTTTGAGGGGGTGGTTGCAGTATCAGAGATCCAACTTGACCTTGTGCTTGCCAGGTATTTGCAGTGTTACTGAGCTATATCCCCAGCCCTGCCAATTGAATTTGTAAGGCTTACACCAGCACAGTTCCAGTCATATGTCCTATTTGGATTTGATGCTTAAAATCCCCTAAGTAAACTCTGAGGTAAAAAGATACAGTCTTGGGCCGGAGGGTTAGCTCAGTGGTTCCGGCGCCTGCCTCGCAAGCGCAAGGTCCTGAGTTCGATCCCTGGTAACCACATATAATGCTGGGCATGGAGACACGCCCACCAACAATCAACACCGCATACCACAGTGCCGGACGTGGTGGCTCACACCTGTAATCCCAGCACTCGGGAGGCAGAGACAGGAGGGTTGCTGAGTTCGCGGCAGCTTGCCTGGGCACCATAGTGAGCTCAGGGCCAGCCTGAACTACAAAGCGAGACCCTGTCTCAAAAAGCAAAAAAGAAAAAAAAGATAGTCTTTGTGTATTTATAGGTTTCATGGTAAATAGCAAGGTGCATTAAAGTCATTTTCAGATGTCATTTTAAAAAGAATATTGGAGCTGGGCATGGTGGCTCACACCTGTAATCCCAGCACTCGGGATTACAGAGACAGGAGGATTGCTGAGTTCGAGGCTTGCCTGGACTACATAGTGAGCTCAGAGCCAGCCTGAACTACAAAGCGAGACCCTGTCTCAAAAAAAAAAAAAAAAAAAAGAATATTGGAACTGAGCGTGGTGCCTCACACCTAAAATCTCAGCACTCAGGAGGCAGAGGCAGGAGGGTTGCTGTGAGTTCGAGGCTTGCCTGGGCTACATAGTAAGCTCAGGGACAGCCTGAACCACAAAGTGAGACCCTGTCTCAAAAAAAAAAAGAATCTTCGAAACTTTCAGAGATTTAACATGAGCAAATGGGGAGGGGATGGATATAAAATGTAATAAAGCTTCTGAATGTAAAATACAGGGACCATTAAGAAATATAAAAAACCAAGCAGTGTAGCTGGGGCCTAAACACCTCAAACAGGGACCACCTGGGTTCACACCACTTCTTGTGTCCTTTTCAAGTTATTTTATTTTATTTTTTTTTTTGGCAGTACCGAGGATTGAACTCATCACCTTGTGCTTACAAGGCAGGTGGCAGCACCACTGAGCTAAATCCTTGGCCCCCTCTTGTGACCTTTTCACATTCAACCTCCTTGAACTAGGGATCCTGAGAAAGCAAAGAGCCCTACCAGCACAGTGACCTCTGGGGCCAGGGGACGTTCCCAAAGGCACTGTAGATATTAGCATTTAACACTCACTCATGACTCCCAAGTCAGTGAGGTTTTTGGTGTTGTTTTGATACTGGGGATTGAACTAGGACTTTGGCCTCAGAGCTGCATTCCCCAACTCTTATTAAGTCAGTGCAAAGGCCCTGTATTCAGTCCAGTGTGTGGGGTGAGGGCTGTGGACCCTGGTGTAGGCATTCTGATTATAGTACCAGGGTAAGTGTACATTTGAGTGGGCCTGGTGTCCACAGTCTGCTGATGTGAAACCAAAGCCAGTGCCCTTCCTGTCTGAAACATCTCTCCCTATTGGGAAGAAGATAAGGGAGTATCAGCCACTGGTCATTTAGAAGTTTGCTGCTTTTCTTTATCTGTAGCAAAAAAAAAAATTTAACAGTACCAGGGATCAAACTTGGGCCCTTGTGCATTCAAGGTAGGCGCGGTACCACCTGAGCTAAATTCCTGGCTCTGGAATATGAATATGTCTGTTTTTGCAAAAAAAAATTTATGTGGTCAGGTGGGAAGTGGATACACCATTAGATTGCTGAGGAATATAAAAGCACTGTCACTATAATGAAACAGTATAAAAGTTAATTGGACTGAAATTAGTCACTGTTTGAGAGCCATTTTATAATTGTATACCTTTTTTTTTTTTTGAGACAGGGTCTCGCTTTGTAGTTCAGGCTGACTCTGAGCTCACTCTGTAGCCCAGGCAAGCCTCGAACTCAGCAATCCACCTGTCTCTGCCTTCCGAGTGCTGGGATTACAGGCGTGAGTCTCCACGCTTGCGAGGCAAGCGCTGGAACCACTGAGCTAACCCTCCAGCCCCTATACCTTCATTTTTAACTGGGCCTGTACTGTGTGTGGTAAATTGTCACACCTGGTTATTGCTCACTAGAGGGCAGATACAAGTTGTATTGCTTTCGCTGGTACATTACTTGGAAACCATCTTAGTGTTTACTTGCAGCTATGTGGCCTTGATATTACTATGACAGTGTTATTGGGAAAAATTTATAAAAATTTTGAGATAATTTTATTCCAAAATAGACTATGAAGACTCTTCCACCTGCTGTTCCCACCGAGCCATCTGTTCACCCAGCAAGAAGTGATTCCGACAAGAGCTCTTCCCAAGTGCCACTGATGCTGCAGGAGACTGATAAGTCCAAGTCAAATAACAAGCAAAATAGTGTGCCTCCTTCACAGAGTAAGCAGCCCTCTTTTTCAGTTTGTGTGTATGTGCTTCTGTACTTCCACATTTTTCTTTTTGGGTTTTCTTTTTTTGGGGGGTGTGGTACAGGGATTGAACTCCAGACCTTGCGCTTGTGAGGCTGGTACAGCACCACTGAGCTCCATCCCCAGCCACACATTTTTCTTATGTATTTGTGAAGGTTGTAGTCTTAGAAGTCTAGCGGGTTTCATTCCTGTGCAAGTGCTAGCTGGCTACCTTGGAATCTGAAGGACTTCAGTTGAGGGCCAGATTCCTAAAATAACTAAAGAGCACAGAAAACTCGGGGCTGGGTACAGTGGTACACACCTGCACTCCCAGCATTCTGGGAGGCTGAAGCTAGAAAACTGGGAGACTGAGGCAGGAAGTTCTGAAGATCAAGTCCAACCTAAGCTGTGGTGAGTAAAGGCCAGCCAGAAGCCCACATAATGAGACCCTATAGCAAAACAAAAAAATCTGGGGCTGGAGCTTTAGGTCAATGTTTCCAGTGCCTGCCTAGCAAGCGCAAGGTCCTGAATTCAATCCCAGTAACCACATACAACAGTATCAGGGTGGTGGCTCACGCCTGTAATCCTAGCACTCAGGAGACAGAGGCAGGAGGATTGCTGAGTTCGAGGCTTGCCTGGGCTACATAGTGAGCTCAGAATCAGCCTGAACTACAAAACAAGACCCTGTCTCCAAAAAAAAAAAACTAGGACTTGAAAACAAAATTTAAGAATTTTAAGGCTTTTTCCCTAGTTACTATTTCTGTATTATTAAGATATAACAGTACTTATTTTTCCTGACTTTCATCTCTCCTCACTCCCCTTTTTTTCTTTTAGCCAAGTCTGAGACTAACTGGGAATCTCCCAAACAAATAAAAAAGAAGAAAAAAGCCAGACGAGAAACGTGAATTTTTTTTCCCCTGCATTGGACATGTGTTTGCAAACACTGTCTTGAAGATTATGCTGTTTATGCAATAATTTGTGAACATGTACAGAGTTTTACATAAATTTAAACCAATTTTTAAAACAAAACTGTGAACACAAACCACCATAAAAATGGAATCAAAAGAAAGTTAATTTATGAAATTAAGAGGTCAGCAGAAAATACTACAGTGCTGGAAGAGTACTACAGTGCTTGCGAAAGACTCTTCACCTGAAGGAAAATGCTGTTAATCGAAGAACACCTCCTGGTTCTACAGCAGTGCCCTGTTTACAGCAGCTTGTGCCCTGTCTCACGTGCAGTGAGGGCCAACGGGTTCTGGCCGGAGAGGGGCCGCCTGTGCGTTCGAGGTGACTCCTTGGATCTTATGCACGGACTTTTACCATTGAGTTCTGTTTTATGCTTAAATCAAAGTGCTTTTGATCAAATGCATAATCTGCCATATCTTTACGTATTTGTTGGTAACAGCTCTATTCAAGGAATCACAAGTGCAAATAAAGTCATTTGTGTAACTAAACTATCATGGTTTAGTTTACAGTTTTAAGTTCTTAATTGAAAGTACAATTGACACTTGTATGGCTTATGAAGTTATTTTTGATAGTCTTACATTACTTGAATTGTTCAAAGTACAATATATTTTAAATTAAGGGTAAACTATATGTATTTTATAATTTAAGGTTCAAACTAACAGTGGTCTTGGTTATAATTTGGAAACTTTCAGGCTAACTGCAACTTTTCCTTTCCCTACCAATTACTTTTTTCCAGTGTCAACTCTTGGTTGCTAACAGTTTTGATTTTAAAAAAGAATCATTCACAAACATTGAGTATATGATGGAGAATGAAAACTAGAGTGAGACAGCTTTAACTGACATTGTCAAGACCTCCAGTTATCAGGAATACACTTTTTTACTGCCTTAACCTGTAGCGTGTAGAATATGCATCAATTTCTTGAAGAGGATTCATGTTTTTATAAGAATTTTCATTAACTATTGCAATTGTGGTCAAAAAGGAACGTTTTCTGCTTGAAACTGTATTAATCTAAATGATGTGTGAGATGTTTCGCCCTTTCAGGCACTGTGTGATTCTGTCGTAATAACCTGGCAGGTATCTGTGTAACTATAAATAGTGCATGCCCAGCCATGTGCACTGTAAATAGCCTTTCTCAGACGTGTTTGACAAGGACCATGATTAACATCGCCTAGTGAGTTGTGAGCAAGAAAAAAGCCATGATTTATTTGATGTGACTGGCTTAGTTGTTTTTATGTGGCGCCAAGAATGAGACTGTTTAACAGCTGTAACCAATGGTACTGATCTATCCATCCAATGTTGTCTTTCTTACATTCGATTGTGGTTTGATAGTATTACATTGTCAGGCTAGGAAGGCTGAAGAAACAGAGTGGTTTTAGTTTTGCTGAAGACTGGCCTTATTCATGGACAGCTTTCCTAACAAGCAGTTATTAACTTTTATCAGGTGTTAACATCTGTTTCAGGAACATGGCAGTATGTTTACATGTCAGAAGTTTGTTTAATTCTATGGCATTTCTAAATCGATTTGTTAAAATAAATTCAACAAATGGATAGCATTGTTTTTATTTCCTTCAATTTGGGGGTAGATAATAGCTAAATTGCCAGTAATGGATTTCTTCAATGGCTTTATTTTGTTAGTTTTACATGTCTCCTAAATAGAGCTGAGTGAGGATTCCTAAATCGTCAGCACTTTGCAAGGGTTTCACAGAAGAGAATCTGATAGGGAGCCTGTAATTTTACTGTGTGCCAAAAGGTCTCTGCTCAGAAATGTAATTGAATTCTCTCAACTCTACCTCGCCATTTCCTTATCCTCAAACCCTGGTGACCGTCTCGTCCCAGACCTTGTCTTTGCAGCGCAGCATCGCCGACAGCCGGCCTCACTGAGGGGTGGGGCAGCACCAGGAGAAGCCGTCCGGCCCCTGGCTCCGGAGCCGAGACGTGGACTTGATGCTCTAGGAAGTGGCGGTTGTTTGAGTGATAAAATTCACCCCATTCTCTTACATGCACCAGGCGCAAACATGCCCAGTTCCGCCATTGCCCTCTTCCTGTTCCGCGAGGTGTTCGTGTGCCATCAAGCACCTTCTGGTGTCTGAACGGGGGGACTGGTTTCCGTGGTCACCTCAGAAGACACCGCGCTCCGGGTAGTGCTCCAGGGAGGAGGCGAAGAGGAGGAGCTGCTGCCCTCGGAGGCCTGGAGCAGACGCTGCCCGCACTGCCGCCGGGGTCACTGGCCGGTTCCTAGCGGCGGGCGGGAAGCCTCGGCCTGCCGCGGCCTCGCCCAAGGCCACCTGGAGCGGAATCGCGGCCTCGGGTTTCTCCAGACTGCAGTGCTGCCTGCCTGTGCCCTGCAGCGAGCACAGCGAGTTGAGAGTCCAAGAAGAAAGCACTGAAATAAAATGCGGTTAATGTGATTTGCCATGTTTACTTTGTACGTGCGTCTGATTGGGCTGGGGAACTGAGAATAATTTATCCAAATCTAATGGTATTCTTCCATAGGCGAGCCCCATTTGAAATGGGGGTGAAGATACCAGAAGACAATATGTAACTCCAGAGTTTAGTTTTTCTTGATTAAAAAGTCCTTTATCATTATAGTGTGAAATATCAGACTTTAGAATTTAAGACATCTGATCCATATCTGAAGATTTTCCTGTAAACTTGCACAGACTGGAATTACTTTCCAAAAGGCTTAGGGAATGAAAATGTGTTATTTGTAAGATGCATTCAGTATTGTAAATAAAATGACATTCTTTTGTTTAAAACGCTTTAACAGTTCTCTTGTGGGAAAGAACTTGGTCGTCTGACACCTTGCTCCGTGGAAAGGCCGGGCTTTCCTGCTCTCGATCCCCTCCCTCCCTGCGCGACAGCACGGCAGAGTCGAAGTGTGTGGAGCCCCGCCGCAGGTGGCCCGGGCGTGACAGCCACCTTCACCCCGGTCATCGCAACACCAGGTGTCCCTCGGGACCGCGCACCTGACGTGTGCGTCGGTTCTCAGGTATAAAACTCCCAGAAGGGGGCTGGGGATTTAGCTCAATGGTAAACCTTGACGTCCAACCTTGGACGCACAAGGGCCAGAGTTCGATCCCAGGTACGAAAAGAAAAAACCTTCCCAGAAGCAGTCCTCAGGGTGGAGACCGGCTCTCCCGTCCCGCTTCCCTCCTGCCCGTGCAGCCCTCGCCTCGGACCCTAAAGGAGGATTCGCGGTGATGGTGAATTCTGGGTTGTCGGTTAACGTTGGATTTTGTTACGGAGAGAATTGGACAGTGGACTGCTAGCGCCCTCTGCCTGCCCCTGCTAAGCCCAGCAGTGTGGGAGATTTTGGTTTTGTCTTGGTTTTGGCGGTTTAGGCACTTAAGACCTTGCGCTTTTACACGGGCATGGTACGCCTGAGCTAAATCCCCCGCCCTGTTTTGTCGTGTTTCTTGCGTTGCTGGGGTTGAAACCTGGGCCTCTGTACTAAGCTACATACCTGGCCCGTATCCCACCCTCAACTCACACCCACCCAGGCCCCGAGATAGAACGCATAACCTTGTGCTTGAGCCAGCCACAGTTTGTTTTATTTCGAGACAGGGTTTCACATAGTTGTCTGAAGTAGGCTTGAGTTTGTAATCCTCCTGCCTCAGCCTCCCACATACTGGGATTGCAGGCATGCACCACCGTACCTTGCACTCCAAGCATTTGTTAGCTTTAGTTTTCCAGGTGAGCAGAAATTTTGAAATAACTTAGATGCTACTCAGAGTAGCAGCTAATAATATTCCTAATTTCGATCTTTGGATTCTGACAGGTATTTCTGCCATTCAGTAACAACTTTAAATTGTTATTGCCCCTTGAAAAGAACAATCGAGCACTTTTTTTTTTTCTTGAGGTAGGGTCTCTGCAGTTCAGGCTGGCCCTGAGCTCACTATGTAGTCCAGGCAAGCCTCGAACTCAGCAATCCTGCCTCTGCCTCCCGAGTGCTGGGATTACAGGCGTGAGCCACCACGCCCGGCACTGTGGTATGTGGTATTGATGGCTGGTGAGCGTGAGTCACCACGCCCAGCATTGTATGTGGTTTCCAGGGATCGAACTCAGGACCTTGCGCTTGAGAGGCAGGCACCGAAACCACTGAGCTAAATCTCCGGCCCAGTCGAGCACTATTTTAAAAAGTAACCATAACAAGCTAGAGAGGTTGTGCTAACATTCATAGAAAAATAACATGTAAGACTGGCCAAGAAACTGGCCATGGTGATGCACACCTGTAATCCCAGCATCCTGGGAGGCTGGGGCAGGAGGACTGCAAATTTGACCCCAGCCTGAACAATTAAGCGATTTAGCCAGAATCGGTCTCAAAATTAAAAATTAAAGGCTGGGAGGGTCAGGGATTTAGCTCAGCCCTTGCCTCGAAAGCACAAGCTCAGGAGTTTAATTTCTGGTATAAAAAAGGGGGATGGGCCGGAGATTTAGCTCGGTAGTTCTGGCGCCTGCCTCACAAGCTCAAGGTCCTGAGTTCCATCCCTGGTAACTACATATAATGCTGCTGGGCGTGGTGACACGCCCACCAGCAGTCAGTACCACATACCACAGTGTCGGGCGCGGTGGCTCATGCCTGTAATCTCAGCACTTGCCAAGACAGGAGGATTACTGAGTTCGAGGCTTGCCTGGGCTACATAGCTCAGGGCCAGCCTGGACTACAAAGCAAGGCCCTGTCTCCAAACAAAAAAAAAACAACAACAACAAAAAGAAGAATGTATCTCAGCCTTGGGTTCAATCCTGAGCATTGCTAAAAATAAAAAATAAATTGGGCTGGGGTTTAACTCAGGGGCGTTGCCGCTGGCTTTGCAGGTGCAAGGTCCTTTGATCCCCACTACCAAAAAAAAAAAAAAGGCCGGGAATGAATCTTAGTACAAAGGACAACCCTTAATACAAGGTTCAACCCCCTAACCAGGGGCAGGGGGGCAGGGAGTGCGGGCGTGCACGCGCGCGCGACTTTAACAAGAAACCCTGAGCTGCCACAAGAGGGCGCTGTAAACGGGACATTTTCTTTCCTCCCCCCCCCCCCCCCCGCCCCGCTCTGCTTGTGCTTTTCCAGTCGGCAAACTCCAGGACAGAGGTTGCAGGCCCGGGCCAGCCTGCTGGTCCTGTCCCTCGCCGGTCGCCTGTCTCCCTCCTCTGACGGCTCTTTCCCTGTCTCTCGCTCTATTCTCTGTCTCGCCACATTCCCGTTCTCCCTCTCTCTCTAGGGATCACCTAAGGACGACACAAGCTTTTCTATGAAAAGAGAAGGGGGGGGGTTGTCGTTGTTTTCTTGGTTCTTTCCTTTTTTTTTTTTTTTTTTTTTTTTGAGACAAGGTCTCTGCCTCCCGAGTGCTGGGATGACAGGCGTGAGCCACCACTCCTGGCACTGTGGTATGTGGTATTGATTGCTGGTGGG
>PVIC010029662.1:0-22133 GCA_004025085.1 Thryonomys swinderianus
CATGACTAAATGGCCTCTATAAAAATAAAATAACCAATAAGAAAAGTATATTATTATGAACACTTTGTATTAAAATGATCTGTGTATGTATCAGAGTAGGGAATATACCTACTTTTGCCTGAATAAGAAAAAGAATAGAGGATATATGCAAAACTCTTAGAAGGAGGGTTTTTGTTTTGTTTTGTTTTTGTGGTACCAGGGATAAAACTCGGGCCCTAGTCTTTTGTTTTTCTCTGAGAGGAAAAAAATAGAAAATTTCTACATTCTAGTTACATTTTAAAGAAGTTTAATATAAAGTACAATGTTCTAAATATCAGATAAAATTATGAGAAACTCCAGGTATTGACATGAGACTAAAAATACATATATGGGGCCGGAGATTTAGCTCGGTGGTGCCGGGGCCTGCCTCACAAGTGCAAGGTCCTGAGTTTGATCCCGGTAACCACATACAATGCTGGGCATGATGACTCACGCCCACCAGCAATCAGTACCACATACCACAGTGCCGGGCATGGTGGCTCACATCTGTAATCCCAACACTCAGGAGGCAGAGACAGGAGGATTGCTTAGTTTGAGGCTTGCTTGAGCTACATAGTGAGCTCAGGGCCAGCCTGAACTACAAAGTGAGAGCCTGTCTCAAAAAAAATATATATATATTCATATTCATGTATAAAATGTACAAGTATATGGTATATTATATCTGTAATTGAAATGTCTGAGAGAAGAGAAAAATATGAGAAAAAATATTTGATAAAACAATACCTGATAAGCTTATACAATCTTTTTTCCAGTTTCAGGTATCAAACTCAGGACCTTGTATTTGCACGGGAGGTGCTGGAACCACTGAGCTAAATCCTCAACCCAAGTTTGTACATTTTCTGACAGGTATTAAAATACAGATCAAAGAAACTCATAACAGATCCAGCAAAATATTAACAATCACAAAGAACACCTTTCAATGCTATATTCCAATTGCTGAAAACAAAACAGAAGACTATGTTAAAGGCTTTCAAAGTGGGAAAGATTACCCAGTGAAAAACAAACAGAAGAATTGTAGAAAACTCACTGTTAGAAACAATGCAATACAGGACCAAATAACATCATTAAAAGACTGAAAGAAAAACACTTCTAAACTCTAAAAGATACTTTCAAGAAGTAATGTATAGTGGTATGCACCCGTCATCCCCATACTCTGGGAAGCTGAATTAAGAAGACTAAAAGTTGAATTGTGGCTTGGACAAATTAATGAGACCCTCTTTCAAAATCTAAAAATTAATAAATAAGAAAAGTTGGAAATGTAGCTTGATCCAAAGATCCTGGCCTGGGGTGGGGGGAATACAAATGAAAACTTCCTCAAACAAAAAACAAAAATTGAGTCCATTTTTTAAAAATCAGAAGTCTTGTGCTATAAGAAATGGTACAGGAAATTCTTCAGGCATGAGGAATATGATACCAGCTGAAAATTAGATCTCAATAAAAAGTGCTGGAGATTGAATAAATGTAAGATAAAACATTTTGATTTTATTTCCTAAAAGATAGCTGTCTACATAAAACTAAAAAAGGAGCTGTGCACTATATCTTTAAAGAAGAAGTAAACATAAAATGCATAATAACAATGATACAAAGGCTAGGAGAGAAGAACTGGCAAAACACATTGCAAAATCTTTGTTACATATGAAACAAGACCTTAGTATTTGAAAGTGAACTCTGATCACCTAACATTTATATATTGCAAAAACTGTGGTAGTCACTATGATAATTTAAAAGAAATAAATAAGTCAAAACTGTAGGTAAAATAAAGCTTTTAAAAATGCTCAAATAACTCAAAAGAAGGCAAAAAAGAGGAAAGCAAATAAAGAACAAATTGAAAACAACTAGCAAAGTGCTGGTTTTTAATGCATCCATAAAATCATGTTGAGCATAACTGCTCTGAGCTACATATCTTGGCACTGGGATCCCAGCTACTCGGCAGGTAAAAGAAAGAGAGTGGACTCCCACGATGGCCCAGGTAACGTGGTGAGATCTCACCCCAGAAAAAGGGGGCAAAAGTGTGAATTCTTTATTAAAAGACAGAGATTTCAGTGTAGCTAAAAAAGCAAGACATAACTATATGTTGTTCACAAGAAATGTCCTTCAAATATAAATACATAGCTTAGTTAAAGTTTTTTAAAACAGAAATACATGTATATGTTAGCACAAGAAGGCTACAAGTAGCTATAGGAATGTCAAAGAAGGATTTAGAAAAACAAGTACTACTAGAAATAAAGAGTTACTTTATATAATGACAAAGGATCCCTTCTCCAGAAGACAGAGTGCTCTGTGAATGTGTATGTCCTTAACCACAGAGTTTCAAAACTCACGAAGTGAAAATTAATAGAATTGAAGGGAGAAAGAAATCTACAAGTAGAGTAGGAAATTTCACTACAATTCTTAGTAATTGATAAATCAAGTAGACAGAAGGTCTGTAGCAGTACAAAATGCCTGAATAATATTATGATTCCACTTCCCCTAACCAATGTTTATAAAATATTCTGCCTGGTAATGACATGATACACATTCTCTTCAAGTACCCATAGAGCATTTCCCAGTACAGATCTTATTCTGGAGTATAAAACAAAACTTAATTCGAAATAACAGAAACTCCAGAGGTATTCAGAAAACAATGGAATTAAACAAAAGATCAGTAATAAAAAAGTACAGAGCAGTAATCCTCAAAAGTTTAATAAGTAAACAATACATTCCCTAATGGTTTAGTTCAAGAAAAATATCTCAAGGGATATAGAAGATATTTTGTACTAAATGAAAATTAAAATACAACATATGAAATGTGAAGCTACACCATGATCAGAGAGAATTTTATATCTCTTCTGATATTATTGCTTTTCAAACAAATCAGAAACTAATCTCCCTTAAGAAAGCAGAAAAAGTAGGAAAAGTTAGTCCCAAGAAAAAGGAAGGAAACAGTATACAAACAAGTAGAAATTTATAAATTTACAAAGACAAAAACACAGTACAGAAAATCAGTGAAATCAAAAGTTGATTATTGAAAAAATTAATAAAATTCTAGGCAAACTGGAAATAAAACAGAATTCTGAATTACCAGTGTCAGCAATGAGAGGGAGCAGAAGTCCAGAGCCTCAGACATTCAAGGCTGGGAAGAAAGACCACAGAAATCTTCACGCCCATGACATTCAACAACATGGGTGAAAACAAATAATTCTTTGAAAATTCCAAGCTACTAAAACTACTGAAGAAGTAATGTATGATCTGAATATTTCTGTATTAATAAATTATACCATAAAACTTCCTCAAGAAAAAGTTTCCAAGTCCAAATAGCTCTCACATTTCAGGAACCATAATAATTCTGCACAACATTACCCAAAAAAGTAAGACTTTCCAACTCATATTCTGAGACCATTATAAGTTGCAAGACTAATACAGTAATAAAGACATATTTAGTTTTATAACAAACCTAAAGTTCCTTCATAACACACATGTATAATATTCAACAGATATAAATTAAATCAACAATATATTAAAAGAATAATAAATATAAACAAAGAAAGTGTACCCAGGAATACAAAACTTTTTCAACATTCATTCAAAAATTAATCTGTGCAATTCAATATATTAGCAGAATAAATAAGACATCTCAGTAGACAAATTTAATAAAATTCATTTATCCATCCATTACAATAGCTCTCAGCAAATGAAGAATAGAAGGAATTTCCTAAACTTGGTACAGGAAACCTACTAAAATTTACAGCTAACATTATACAGAATAACAAAAGACTAAAAACTCCCCTCATACCACAAAATAGAAAATAACACAAGCATTTTCTTTCTTACCATTACTACAAAATCTTGTATTGGAATTGCTAGCCAATGCAGTACTCAAGGAAAGAAATAAAAAGCTTTCAGATGGTAAAAGAAGAAATAAAACTGTTTATATTCACAAACAGCATGACTGTTTATAAAGGAAAATGCCAAATGTTATATGTGATTTTGCGATGTATATAAATTGTACCAATAAAGAATTCAATTAAAAAAAAAAGAAAATGCCAAATAATCCACAAGACCTCCCATAACTACAGAGAGATTATTTAAATCACAAAATATTAAGTGACTATACAAAATAAATATTTCTACATAATCACAATGAATAATCAAAGTTTAAATTATTTTAGTGTAACACAATAGCATTCCCCATAAAGAAAAGAAATTTTGAACAATAAATCCAACAAAATATAAGTAAGAACTACATTGAATACTACAAATACTGATGAAATAAATCAAACTCCATCTAAATAAATGTATTGATATACTTGTTCATACATTGGAAGACTCAATATCATGATATTGTATTGAAATGTCACATAATACCATAATACTATATAATAATGTAATTATATCACACATACTTTGGACTATGTTGTCCCATAATTTTACAGAGACTCTGTAATATTTTGAAATTGGACAAGATAATAAAGAAAGTATTTTGAAGGTTAGGTTTAGCTATAGATTCATTCCAAACACAGTGAAAAATCCCAACTGGCTGAATTGTTCTTTGTTTGTTTGAATAACTGTTTTGGGAGGAATGACACACAGTATTGAAGTACTTTTAGAGTGTCTTTGGAAAGACCAAGAAACTACAGTAGCCACAGAGTTTGGAAGAGTAGCACAAAATTAAGCACTCACACTACATAGCTCCAATGTTTATTAATAGAGTAATCAGGAGAATACAGTATTGGTAAAAAGACAGACATACTATGGACATACTGCTCCATAGAAGTCCAGAAGAAGACCCACAGGGGTGCAATGAACTGAGTGTTTAGAAAAGTAGAGAGCAATTCCATGATTCTGGAAAAATGAAACATCCTTGTTCAAAGGTGTGAGTCTTGACCCATACATACAGGCAAATGCTTAGTCATAAGCTCAAAAAGCAGATGTTCTTCAACTGGTGAATGAATAGACTATGTTACAACTGTGCAGTAGAATACTATTAAGAAATAAGTGGGACACACCGAATTCACCCAAAAATGGGTGAAAATCAGTACATTTTACTAAAACAAACCTGAAGGAATTGAAAGCAATCTAATAGTTGGCGGAACAGGAGCTTGAGAGAGGTAAATCACAAAGCGGCACAATGAGGGAATGTGATGATGGGAATATTGCGAATGATGACAATTTTGATGAAAACGCAACTCTACATACTCATCAAAAACCACAGGGCACTCCAGTCTCTTCCTCTCAGGGGCCGAAGGAGAAGGGCTGCAAGCTCAAGCCCGGTGTGGGCGACTTAGCAATAGCCATTCTCAAAATGCAAAATAAATATCCATAGTGAGGAAAGGTGTAACTCAGTGGTAGAATGCTTGCCTTACATCCACATGGGTTCAATTATAGCAAAAAAAAAAAAAACATAGAAACCATATATCACAAATAATGACCTTTTTACCGTATGTACATTAAGAAAAATCTACTAGCAAATGAGTTGAGTCCAAATGGAATAACCAGAACAAATGAGTATCACATCACAAGATGTATCACTTTCAGATACAGTTAAAGAGAAAGTCACACTGTATCTGTGACATTCTTATGAAAAATGCATAATCTCAGTCTAATGGTGGGGAAACATCAGATAAACTCAAATTGCGGTGATTTTCTTCATAAATATCAAGATCTTAATACAGTTTGGGCCTTTGATGTTCCCAAAGGCCCAGGGATCAGGGGTTAGTATCCCTGGAAGCTCTGAGGCAGATGCTAGTGGGAAGTTGCCTATCACGGAGGCTATTCCCTTGAAATGGACTGCAGGACCCCAATCTCCTCCTCTTGCTGTTTTTTTCCCCCAGTACCAGGGATCGAACTTGGGCCCTTGTGCTTGCAAGGTAGGTGTAGCACCACTGAGCTAAATCCTCAGCCCTCATCTCGCTTTTCATCTGGCCATGAAGTGAGTGATTTTGTCACACATTTCTTTTATCTCTTTTATATGCTGCTTTGCTACAAATCAAAAATAATAGACTAAAATCTACAAAACTCTGAACCCAAATAACCCTTTTCCCTTTCTAAGTTGATTCTCAGGCCTTGAGGAGAGGACTGGAAAGCTCACTCACATGGGGGTGAGACAGAAGGAAAGACTAGCTACATCCCTGGTCCTTTAACTCTTCTTTCAACTTTTAACTTCTCAAATTTTTGTAGTGTTATAACTATAAAACTTCCGCAGCAATTGGCATCAGCGCCATCAGCTGGGGACACCCCCCTTCAACACGTGGGGTATTGGAGACGTTCAAAATCAAAACCATAATAAGCAGCATCCTGATAAGATGCTTATTAAAAACTATGAGACGGGAACAAGGGGGGATAGTGCTGGGCAGTGCATCATTTCAGTTATATCCCCATGACCCGAGGCCTTGGCTTTAAGGGCCCACGTCAGTGAGCACCACAAAGTCTTCTCTTTAGTGACTATTTCAGTTGCATAGGAAGGAAATCTGCATATGAATTTAGGGAGAAGGCTATACCTCAACACTTGAGTGGCACACAGATCGAATTATTTTAAGCACAGTATACCAAAGGATTCTGAATGGAGGTCTTATTTCATTGTTGATCAAAACTAAATTAAGAAATTTCTACCTTCTTTTAAAAAAATTATGCTCTCTATTTTTGTGAACTTTCATTTTAATCAAGATCCCATCCTTGACACCAAAATACCCATTGAAATAGAGGGGGAGGGAAAACAGAATCTAAAAGAGAAAATGCTGTACTTTTTTCGGTGAAAAACACATCCACGCTGACCATAGCTTTCAAACTTCAAGTCTACAACCACAGCAACTCAGAGAAACTGCAGCACTGTTTGCAGTGTGCATAACAATAATTCTGGAGGCCACCGAGTGCTATGGAAGGCAAGACTTGCTACTATTTGTCAAGGCAGGTTGCATCCCTGTGCTGTCAGGTCTCCTTGAATATTTACTTAAAATTGAAACCCAGTCATCACACAGACAAAGGGAGAACAAGTTTGGCTTTGTAGAAAGAGAGCAGGGCTGACATTTATCTGTGTTTAGAAAATAAACTCCAGTCATGTAATGCCTACAATGGACCTTATATTAAATTCAATTCTAATTGAATTCAATGCAAGATTCAGTTTTGTTTCATTTTCCGCGGTGGTTTGATTCTCACCTAAATCTGAATCTCTGTTCCTTAGGGTGTTAGATCCTCAGCAAAGTCATGTTTGGAACTGTCTACTTCTATCATTGTAGTCTCATCAAATCTCTTCAACTCTGTCTTCAACAGCATACACGGTGTGCTGAGAGCTTTTGTGTATAATGTGTCAATCCATCCTTGCTCAAAGGAGAAATTCACTGTGTGGTTGACATTTACCCTTCGATCACTGAAGAGGGGGGAAATGGTGTATTTGTTCATTAGGAAAGCTTTTTTTTTTTTTTGAGACAGGGTCTCACTTTGTAGTTCAGGCTGGCCCTGAGCTCACTATGTAGCCCAGGCAAGCCTCAAACTCAGCAATCCTCCTGTCTCTGCCTCCTGAGTGCTGGGATTACAAGCATGAGCCACCACGCCCGGTACTATGGTATATGGTACTGATTGCTGGTGGGCGTGAGTCACCACACCCAACATTCTATGTGGTTACCAGGATCGAACTCAGGGCCTTGCGCTTGCGAGGCAGGTGGAGGAAACGCTGAGCTAAATCTCCGGCCCAGGAAAGCTTTTTAAGTTACTCATTTTAGAAAACTTTGGCAAGTATTTTTAATCTAAGAAATTGCTTTTTTCTTTCATGCCACAGCTAACATGGAATTTCAAGTCTCAGCTCACACACACCAACTCTATACTTGAAATAAACTCTAACCATGGGGAGGTTAAATAAAACCTATTTAACCCACAAGTCTACTTCTTCTTTTCTTCCACCTACTTCTTTTTTCTTTCCTAATCAAATCCTAAATAGTTTTTGCAGAGATACAGTGGGAAAATCTACTGTTTTGAGAGCAGCCCTTGGTATGCATTTCAAATGTAAAAAATTCTGACTTTTGAACTACCTGTTCTAGGTGGAATTTTGAAGTAAACAGTAGTAATCCCTGATCTTTAAGAGATAATTTCAGGTAAATTTAATAGTTAGGAAATAGGAGAGGACCCATAGTATTAACCTGAACACATATAGACCCCTCCACATAAGAGGGAGGCTGCTTGCACGGCAAGCACTCCTTATACTGGGTAGTCACTCTCTCTGAGCCTGCTTAGTTAAACTACTATTTTAGAAGAGCTGGGATTTTTTTTTTTTTGCTTTGAATAGAAAAGCAAAATAACACTTCAGCATGTTCCCAGAGTAAAAGCAAGGTTCATGCCAATCGTATATTTACAACTGCGCCTTCACTGTGCTCTTCCTTTATCTCTTTCTCCACCCCAGGTCTTTTATCAGTCAGTCAGCTAAGGTCAGACTCACCTCAGTAGCTCAGCACACCAGTCTTGTTTCCATTACATTTGGAGGCAGAAAATCTGAATCTTTCCAATGCTGACCTGATTGTTTTCCAAGCTATCGATTATGGCTATCAAGTTCCAACAGTTCACTGGGGTCAGTCTCTGGAAAAAGGAAAGGCGGAAAGCGAGGCCACATTCTTCTCCCTTCCTGACTGGACTGATTTCTCCATTAGTGCGATTTGGGTGTAATTAGAATGAATCACTGCAAGACACAGCTTCTGTCTGTTCTAGAATGCCGCTCTTGATTCACCTAGATTTTTGGCCATTCATCAGAGCGCACATATGGTAGGTAATGAGGGATGAACAGACTGGAGAGGGGAGGTCAGCGGGAAGAGAACAGGCCCAACATGGGAATGATTAGAGTCAAGTCGCTGACACGCAAATAAATGGCATTATCACCATCCACAACTCTTAGCAAGTGTAAATCTCCTTCCTGACATACCCTTTGGTGAGAGAGACATTTTATGAATCTTTTTCACATCACTAGAATGGTTTTATACAAGGATACTCTGTCCTGACATAATTCTCAACCCCAAGTGCTTTCCTTACCTATCAGGGATATATCTTTTCACAGTAATTTTTAAGGCTTTAATACAATAATCATTAGAACAGTACTTTTGTCATGTGTTTTTCTCTCCCCTGGACCACTTTCTTCCTAATTGGGTGGGGTTTTTTAATAACATATACTGAATGCTTTTAGCACTGTGTTAAGTGATTTACATAACAATTTCACTTAAGTCTCTGCAATACTATAAAACAGGCTCAGTTACTGTCTACTTCACAGATCAGAAGGCTGAGGAAAAGTAAGTTTCCCTGATTTGCCATCAGTCAAATGAACTTAGGTGGTAGAAACTAGATGGGAAGCTGGGAAATATTGTGTCTGGGCCTGGGTTCAATCGTTGTGCCAAGTTGTTTCCTTCTCATTAGAAACAGTCAAATCCACAAACTGACAGTGAACCACCCACCAATCCTCTGATGTATCTGCTTGGTACTAAAAATACAAAGGTGAGTTTCTCGCTGCCCAATCTTAAAGTAAATCACAAAATAATCACCTGTGCCTCACAGTTTTATTACAATAATATAACTATAATGAAATGGTCAACTCTTATCACTCATTATGGACCAAATACTTTTTGAAATGCTTCCGCTTATCTAATGTAAACCTTACAACTCACCGATGTAGATACTATTACCCCTAATTTTAAATAATAAAAGCAAAACACAGGAAATTCTAATTGCTCGATCAAAACCAGACAGCTGTGAACAAGATACACAAGGGATATGAATGCAAGTGCAAAGTTCTGTGAGAGGACCAGAGAACAGGCCAAACATGTATTTATTTATTTATTTATTTTTGGACCAGGTCATGGTTTGTAGTTCAGGCTGGCCCTGAGCTCACTATGTAGCCCAGGTAAGTCTCGAACTCAGCATTCCTCCTGCCTCTGCCTCCTAAGTGCTGGGATGTAAGGCCTGAACCACCAAGCCCAGCTGAAAACGAACTTCTTCCAGATACCATCTGCATCATTAGTGTGATATCAGGACAGACTTTTCCCAACTCCACATTTATCAGACACTGTACCAATCAGGAAACAAATGACACTAAGTGGAGTGACTGAGGAGTTTGTTATAAAACTAATGCAAATTTGGGGCCAGAGATTTAGCTCACTGGTTCCTGGTTCAATCCCCAGTAACCACATACAACAATACCAGGCATGGTGACTCACGCCCACCAGCAATCATTACCACACACCACAATGCCAGGGGCGGTAGCTCAAACCTGTAATTCCAGCACTCAGGAGGCAGAGGCAGAAGGATTGCTGACTTCGAGGCTTGCTTGGGCTACATGGTGAGCTCAGAGCCAGCCTGAACTACAAAGCGAGACCGTCTCAAAAAAAAAAAAGGACACTGTAAGAAAAATCATGAGTTTTACATATAAAGACCTATTTAGGCCAGTGGATTATACATTTGGTTGCACACTGAAACCAAGTGGCAAGTTTTGCAAAGTCTTAGTACCTGAAGCCCGCCAGCACAGCCTCTGCTTTATGTGCGCTGAATTCCATTGTGGGTGAGAGAAATTCTAGACCTTCCTCTGCAGTCTAAGGCACAGCTGAGACAGAGCAAATGGCTTCCTCTGTCCTGGTGCCTTCTCTGTCATCTTCCTTTTATCCAACTGCTTCTATGTGATCTGACCATTTCTGTGAGCTCTTCGCCATACTGTCCCTTTCCAGGTCCAAGAAAATCAGCTGTCTGGGGAAGCCGACACTTCATTACCATTTATTACCATCTGAGTCATTCAATAAATTGGAATTACTACACCAACCATGGTAGCACCTCTCATTTTCATTTCATGTGGACCACACTGGACCAAGTATTTTCTAGGAGTAGTCTATACCCTCCTAGTGTCTTGTTGTTGTTGTTGTTGTTTGTTTTGTAGTTTGTTTTTTGCTTGTTTTGTTGTTGTTATTGTACCAGGAATCAAACTCAGACCTGTGCTTCTGAGGTAGGCATGGTACCCCTTGAGCTAAGTCCCCAAGCGTTGATGTTGATAAGAAAGAAAGATTTTGTACACACACGTGTATTGCTTCTCTAAAAAATAACAAGAAAATGTTCTTGCCAATATTTCAAAATTTTTCTTGTGGAAAACACAGCCCCAAGCAGATCCCCAGGAGATGCCATTGAGTACCGGGGCGTCTCCACCATGCTGCATGGTGTGCTGCGAGACAACTTCACGACATCTGCGCGAGTTTCTTCCACAGATGAGAAAAAGCAGGTAGCACAGGAATTCAGAGCTGTGCTCTGAGGCCAGAGAGGCTGCGTTTGAATTGGAGTGCTTCAGGTTATGGCTGCAATTTTTGTTGAGTCATTTATCTGTGCCTTTTAAGCTAACGCTGTAATATCCTCTTCACAGTTCTTCAAAGGATTTCCTGAACTCCTATGAATGAAAGCACATAGAAGCAGTGCCTCTTGCCCGCTATGAGTTAGTTGCTGCTATGAACCATGCAACTTGGAAGAACTGGGTGCCATGAAAATTCTTTTTCTCCAACAAGACTTTTCTCTCCTAGATGTATCAGTTTACCAACAGGGGTTTAGTTAACATGCAAAGGTCATTCATACAGTTAATTCTTGGCTTTAGAAAGTATATGAAAAAAATCAATAAATAAGCAATTAGAAAGAAAAGGAATTAGAGTGTTCATACTTACATTGCCATCTCTCTTAGGGGCCTTCTTGATAAATACTGATACTGCAATCAATAAAGGAAGGGATTTGAAGATCACACCTCCCACGAAATAGGCAGCAAATAGGAAGAAAGTTCATTTTAATTTATCCAGAGTATAAAAGAATAAAGGTGGCTTCTAATAAAATATTTAGTAGAATGAAGGTGATTCCTAAACTGCCTTTGTTGTAACACATGGCAGGTTTTGTCTTTGAGATGGCCCAGGTTCCCACCCCATTTGCCTTCCTGGAGTTTACACTGTTCTTACCTAATGAGAAACAGAATATCCCTAAACACCGACACATTAGAGGCACGCTTCACTCAGCATGAAGGTTTGAGACATCAAGGATACCTTGAGTGTCTTCAGGTTCCAACTTGTCAGGCAAATTAGCACCTTCTCAACCAAGGGTAAAATTGAGTTTCATGTTTCTCCCTGGTGGGGGAAAAGGAGTGGAGAAGAAAATCATTCTCGTTTAATATTTCCTTTGTTAAGACAAACGTTGAGAGCCTTATCATCTCTCAATGGTTCTCCCTGACCTCCTGATTTTTAATTCATTGCTTTTAAATGATCCCTGACAGTCAAGACCCTCTTGTCACCTCCTAGGTACTCACTGAAAAAGAGAGATGCTCTGGCTGTTGTTAGTTAAGTCTCTTTCTCTTTTTTAATGGATTCAATGAGCTAATTTTTAAAAAATTCTTTATTGGTACATTTTATATACAGCTCACGATCACACACAACCTTGGGGAATTTGTACCAGTACATGACACAATAAGAGCTAATTTTTAAAGAAAAACTAACACTACAAATAGCAGGTTATAAATTAGATCATACCTTAAAATGTTATATGTGGTAAATTTTTAAAGTGTTTTTTTTTTAATTAATTCAACTGGGTCTATTTTGTGCACTGAGTTAAACAACTTCAGGAAGTATTATCAGCTTTCAAAATTCCTCTAGGGAAGCTTGAGAGAAATGCGGGTGGTAACTTTTATATTAAACCTATCACATTCATCCTTTCTCTTTTTGCTGAAAATGACTTATTTTTTAAGATGATGTGAAATAATGAAACACACTATAAAAAATATCGTGTTATCATCATTACCATAAAATAATTTATCTTTCTGGAGCTTAATCTTACAGAACACCCAATGTGCAATAAAACTTCAGAGCCTCCCCCAGAAAACAACTCTTTGTGACTAATTAAACCCTGAAAACTCACCAGTTGATAGGGACTTAAAAAAAAAAATAGGGCTGGGGATTTAGCTCAAGTGGTACTGCACCAACGTTGGATGCACAAGGGCCTGAGTTCAATCCCTGGTACTGCAAAAGAAAAAAAAATACCTAAAAAGAAAGAAAGAAAAGAAAAAATAACTTATCATGAGCTAGAAAGGAAGCTGAAGCAACAGCTAAGAAACTCAAGGTTACCTTGGCAGTTTAGGAAGATTCTGTATCAAAAACATAAAATAAAACGTGCTCAGATGCAGCTGAATGGTAGAGCGTTGGCTTGGCCTTTGCAAAATTCGGGAATTAATCCACAATCTTGAAAAGAATAATTGAAGAAGTAGGTCAAATTTTCAAAGATATTCTGGGTGGCCAGGCGTGGTGGCTCACGCCTGTAATCCCAGCACTCAGGAGGCAGAGGCAGGAGGACTGCTGAGTTTGAGGCTTGCCTGGGCTACACAGTGAGCTCAGGGCCAGCCTGAACTATACAAAGCGAGACCCTGTCTTAAAAAAAAAAAAAGTACTCTGGGTGACCAGGAAATGTTGGATGTGTCGTCTGTCAAGCTGCTTGGTCCCCTTGATGGGGGGGGGGGACAGGAGGAGCTTTCTGCAACACTCAGCATCGGTTCTTAGGGAAGAGCTGCCTTCCGCAGGATGCCAAGTTACTCGTGCTTTTGGAGAATAGGTGCAGAAGACGGAAGGAGCTCATGCGGGGGAAGCCTCCCAGAGCGACAGAGCTAGAAGGCGTCTGAGTTCCCCTCTTCAAACCCTTCATTTGCAGAAAATAGGAACCTGGATCTACACGGTCACTTTCCCTCGGTCCTATTGTCACCCTGACTTCTAGCACAAGGCCTTTCGCTCTTCCGCAAAGCTTTCGGGGTTGGAGGCAACAGCAGAGGCAGCAGTAGCGGCACAAAGCAGTGCGCGTGCGCACATCTGTGATCGGTGGTTCAAGGCTCAGACTCTGGCAAAGAACAGGACTGTGTGCGGCAGCCCCTAGGGACGGAGGCTTCTCGGGGGGAGGCAGGACGGGCATCCACTTGGCTCCCAGCAACCCTGGGCCTCCGTGAACCAACTGAAGGACACACACCACGTATGTAGGAGACAGCCGCTGCTCTACAGCCCAGGACATGGCGTTGATCTCTGCTGATATTTTTGCCATCTTCTTGTCCTCCCAAATTCCTTTATGCATTCTGCCTACAGAACACATCCAGGGTTACTCAGGAAGTAAAGTATCAGAGGAGAGGTTGCCTGTGAAATTCATAGATTATTATCTTTATTGTACTTTTAAAAAGAATTTTAAATATGGAACAAAACAATTGTAGTCTTCTGGAGCTGTCGTCATTCAAATGAAGTTGTTGGGTCCTGGATACATTTTTTTTTTTTTTTTTTTGAGACAGGGTCTCGCTTTGTAGTCCAGGCTGGCTCTGAGCTCACTATGTAGCCTAGGCAAGCCTGGAACTCAGCAATCCTCCTGCCTCTGCCTCCCGAGTGCTGGGATTACAGGCGTGAGCCACCATGCCCAGCACTCTGGTATGTGTTATTGATGGTTGGTGGGCATGAGTCTCCACGCCCAGCATTGTATGTGGTTTCCGGGGATTGAACTCAGGACCTTACACTTGCGAGGCAGGCGCCGGAACCACTGAGCTAACCCTCCAGCCCCTGGATACATATTTTTTGGCCAAGAACTTTTCATGTAGAATATTTTGAATCTAGTAAATGCTCAGAGGTCAGGAATTCCCATTGACTTAATGCCACTGTTTTTTAGATCGTATTTAAATTTGCTCTAGGTCCCAGTAGCACCTTTGCTCAGGTCCAACATGACACTTTACAAGTTGGATGATGCCTTTTGAAAATAACCACCTACCTTTTTAAATCTCCACTTCTCACTGCTGAGTCTGAAATACCTGAGTGAACATCCAGGCCCAGGAAAGGGAAGACAAATAAGAGGAGTCATATTAAACAGGTATAAGGAAAGGGCAGGGGATTTAGCTCAGTGGTTCTGGCATCTGCCTGGGAAGTGCAGGGTCCCAAATTCAATCCCCAAAAACCACACCCACAATTACAGGTGTGATGGCTCTCGCCTGTGATCCCAGCACTCCGGAGGCAGAAGAGGGAGGATTGCTATGAGTTTAAGGCTTGCCTGAGCCACATAGTGAGTTCAGGGCCAACCTGAACTACAAAGGGAGACCCTGTCTCTAGGTAGGTAGGAAGATGATTGATAGATTGATAGATAGATAGATAGATAGATAGATAGATAGATAGATAGATAGATAGATAGATAGATAGATAGATTAGATAGATAGATAGATAGATAGATAGATAGATAGATAGATAGATAGATAGATAGATAGATAGATGGATGGACAGGAAGATATAAATAAGGGCCAGAGATTTAACTCAGTGGTTCAGTGCCTGCCTTGCAAGCACAAGTTCCCTGGTTTGATCCCTGGTAACCATATACAACAGCATCGGGCGTGGTGACTCATGCCCACCAGCAATCAGTACCACACACCACAGTGCCAGGCATGTAGCTCACGCCTATAATCCCAGCACTTGGGAGGCAGAAGCAGGAGGATTGCTGAGTTCGAGGCTTGCCTGGGCTACATAGTGAGCTCAGAGCCAGCCTGAACTACAAAACAAGAGCCTGTCTCAAAAAAAAAAAAAAAAAAAGACATAAATAGTATCTTGTTCTGTCTGTCCTTGTAGTACTGCCACTTTTGGTTAGAAAATTTGTACCAAAACCAGGGTGCTCATCCTCTCTTGGCTTTAGAAACTGAAACTCAAATTCCCTAAATATCATAGCATCCTGTCAATTAAATTCTAAACACCAGCCATGAACAGCTAGACTTTTCGTTTTTAATGTGTTTTTTCAATGTGGTTTTTTTGTTCTCTCTGGAGGGAAGTCAGTCCATAGTGTGGCCTGAGGGAAACCCCTGAGCCTGTGTTGCCCACCCCCATCATGTCTCTGGAGCCGGAAGGCCTGGTTGACAGCCCCTGCACAGTATTCCTTACATCCTCGGGTCTGAGCCTGACAAACCGCTGGCTCATCCTAACATCACTGAGCAACTCTTTGCTACCATCAAATCTTGTAAAGAACAATAAGAGGTAATTTGTTCACTAGAGAAGAAATGCGTGTGCCAGCTCACCACGAGGAATGCAATCATTATGCACTGCAAACACATGTTAAGAAGAATTGGGGAAAAAAAGAAATACCTCTCGAACGGGTCACTGTGCTATTTGACACAGCCAGTGCTGCAGATTTCTCTCCCATGACACACTGAGCTGGCTAAGAGTCCATCTTAGAAAAATAAAGCATTGGGGAGTCTTCTAAATGGAACCTTAGCAAAGGCAAATGGTCTCTCGAGTCTCTGTCCTATACTGATTGAAACCGTAGTGAGAGCTGGGGAGATTGGGTTTGGAGAGAGGCAAACTAAAAAGTGTGAAGATCCATTTTGAAAGACAGCAAATGGTGACAAAAGGCTTTAGGATCTTTCCCTTGTTGTGGGCACCTGGTAAGGACAATATCTGTAAACTCTTCACGCCCAGCTCTATCTGTCCACATCTAGATGATGGTGATTAGGACGGCCCTGAATAAGTCATAAAACAAGGGGATTGTTGGGCCGGAGGGTTAGCTCAGTGGTTCCGACACCTGTAATCCCAGCACTCGGGAGGCAGAGACAAGAGGATTGCTGAGTTCACGGCGGCTTGCCTGGGCACCACAGTGAGCTCAGGGCCAGCCTGAACTACAAAGCAAGACTCAAAAAAACAAGGGGATTGTTTCTGAGAGCTGAACCCCTTGTGCTGTGGTCTTGTGCAAAGTACCTCTGCTCTCCCTGTGGGAGACGGGTGCGATTTTGTCCTCTGGTCTGAGCCCCTCTCTGAGCCAGGAGGGTCTAACATCAACCCTCATTTCTCTCCCTGCTCAGGGCCCTTTGCACCAAAGGGTGAGCTCCCCAGCATGCATAACTCTGTTGAACAAAAAGCTTTTTCTTCTGAAGGGATTTGATGTTCAAAAAGAAAAAAACAAACAAGTGCACAAACTAAAGACAGTCTGCTGAGAAAGAAGACACTCTTTTTCTGACTCTGCAATGGAAGAGATATATAGGAGGATCAGAATATATATATATTTTTTAAATAAAAATTTAAAAATCAGCAATCCTCCTGCCTCTGCCTCCTGAGGGCTGGGATTACAGGTGTGAGCCACCATGCCCTGCACTGTGGTGTGTGGTATTGATGGCTGGTGGGCGTGAGTCACCACGCCCAGCATTGTATTGTATGTGGCTACCAGGATCAAACTCAGGGCCTTGCACTTGCAAGTCAGGTGCTAGAACCACTAAATCTCCAGTCCATCAGAGTATATTTTTAAGGGGCTGGGGATTTAGCTCAAGTAGTGAGACTTTTTTTTTTTTACAATTTAATTCAAATGTATCACTTATGAACTTTTCTTGACTTTTTTACTTCCATAAAGCCCACTACAACCTCCTGAAAGATCAGAATATTTAAACTTTTTAAATGTATTACAGTAAAAGGCACATTGCCATTAATCCTCTTAGCATACTCCTTACTTTAACATACTTATTGCGTCATTCTTGGGACTTTCTGAAGCATTTCTCTAAGTCCTTTTTGGTGTCTCTACAAGATGTGATCAAAGTTGTGGTGAATGATGCTGCTGAATATCACTCAATGAAACATCAGGCTGGGAAAAGCATCATGGCGTGTCTTCCTCCACCTTATTCACCCTGTGTGGCTTCTTGCTCTTCCCCAAAGCCAAATCGAACATTAAAATAAAGATTTTTGATAGATTTGGAGCAACAAAGTGGCCTCAGCAGCACAACTAATGATATTAAAGACAACTTCAAGGACTGTTTCTGAAGTGACAAGAAAGTGACTGTGAAGTGTGTGCAAGGGGATGCGGAGTGTACTGGGGGAGAACAGTAGTATGTCTTCTCTTGAAACAACAACAAACAACAAAAACCTAAATATTCACCATATTTTTTTTAACACCTTGTACTTTTTTTTTTTAAGACAGGGTCTCACTTTGTAGTTCAAGCTAGCCCTGAGCTCACCATGTGGCCCAGGCAAGCCTTGAACTCAGCCATCCTCCTGCCTCTGCCTCCCTAGTGCTGTTATTATAGGCATGAGCCACCACGCCCACTACTGTGGTATGTGGTTTCCGGGGATTGAACCAGGGACCTTGCGCTTCCTAGGCAAGCACCAGAACCACTGAGCTAAATCTCCAGCCCAAACACCTTGTACTTCTAGGAAACTCAACAAACTGCATCATAAAGTGAGTGTCCCTAAGTCCCTTCTGGGAACAACCTGAACTTGTCCCTCTGGCTTTCTTCCCCCCATATTCTCTAGTTTGCTTCTTCATATTAACTCAACCCACATGGGATTCCACCTCCCTGGGTTCTTTCTTTCCCTCCTGCACAGGGCTGTGCCTTGAACCCTCCTTTCACCTTTGGACCTCTCCCACAGCTTTTTCTTTACCTCACATATGTAGGAAATCTGCAGATTAAACTGAGGAAAGAAGAAAGGGAGAGACTGACAGGTGTTCATAAGCTGCTTCTGTGGGCAAGGCCTTTGGAGAAGGTTTTTAAATAGAAGCTGACAAGTCTACACCTTAAAGTATAAAAAGGTGCTGGAGGTTGGAGCAGCCCCGTATGGAGGCATCAAACAAACTTTTACCAGAAATATGAGTATACCTGTGTGGTAGTCATGTCAGAACTAAAGATGAAAGACAACAGGTTATTTGGTGAACTTCCTAATGAGAGTTGTGCAATGTAAACAACACTGAGATCTTCCTGGTTTCATTATTGGCTTTTAAAATAAGTGTAAAGTCCAGCGATTCAGCTCAAGTGGTACTGTGCCTACCTTGGAAGCACAAGTGTCTGAGTTCAATCTCTGGTGCTGCAAAATAATAAGAATAGAATAAGTGTAGAAATTATTTCATTTAATTTCTCATGCAAAGAGAAGAAGAATCTTATATTCTAATTTAACACTTTTCCCAAGCTCAGGAGGAGAGAAGGTATGAACTTTTTACTAATTCTGTGTTCTCCAGCAAAAGTTTATCTTCAAGAAACTCTAAGCCACCAAGAAAACCAGAGTTGTCTTAACCCAGGCAACTCTGTGATTTCATGGTGAAATAGACATAGTATCCAATCTATGCTTACATATGACATAATGATATTTATAGCTCTTATTAAGTACATTTATACTTAATGTAAATTTTGATTCAATAGAACACATCATTATCTGCTCACATGGAAAAGTCAGCAAAACAAAGTAATCCTATATTGTGGGTAGTGCTGTCTTATTGGTGGGTCATGATACTGAGCCCACAATAATGAAAAGTTTCTATATTCGGAGACCCCATACTGCAAGACCATGTGTTTTCATCCAGCACTGTGAGATCATTATTGCAGAGTCTATTTTTCTCTACCCCTTCTGCCTCTTGGCAAAGGGGCAATAGATCATCCAATAAGAAGCTATGCTTTTATCCTTTACTGAAGACTCTGGGTAGCAGGTGTGCAGACAGGTGCACAGGAAGAAAGGCAAAGAAATCTACATGCGCACAGTGAGTGACTTCCACGTTCACAGGGTACCATGATTCACTCATGAAACAGCCTCTATACTTCTAACTGAGCCAGGATAGTTCAGCATGAAAATTTTGAAGCTTCTTAAGGAATTAATTCATTCATTTGTTGGTTACACAAATAAGGTCCATTTTCTTTTCTTCACCTCAGGCCTAAATCCTCAGAAGGCACTTAAGCCTGTCTCATGATTTCACCTGAATTTAATTTTATTCAGACGACTTTGGAACTGTTGCGTGACCAATTGATGTGAGTCATCTGCAAGAGACCTCAGACCACGCTCCATCTGTATGCGACCCGCTGGTCCTGCTTCCTCTATGTCACAGCTCACATGAAAGTGTTGAAAATTTTGCCATTCTCAGTAGATCATGTTGACCTTTGGGATAATTCCATGAATCTTTTACCGGTAAGTTAAATGAAATGTTCATGCCAAAGCCTAGGAAATGTTGGTGCGTATAGAAATTCAAAATTAAATTCAGTCTATGATAAGGTTGTTTTGACACAGGTCATTTGGAAATGGCCTCTTATCCCTACTATCTTACCTATTTTTTTTTCCTCCTGATATAACCTAAGAGAACTCCAATTAGGTTGTAATGTTTGACCTTTCACAAAGTCACTAATGAACAACCCACTCCAGATAGAGGGAGAAACTCCAAGTCGTGCTATTTGTTCAGTAAGTCACCTCTGTCAGTAAATCATTCTAGGAGCACCACGGGCAACAGGACGGGATGCCTGAGACGGCCCCCTCAGGCTCACCTGACACAGCACAGCTGGGGACTTTTTGAAAGGAGACATTGCTCTTATAAGCCCTCTTGCACTGAGAAAATTGCCCTTCCCTACCCTGCTTTCATCTCTTCCTAGCCTTACTCAGCCCTGGTGCCACATGACAGCAAAACTGATTAGTAGAATACAATGAGCATTACTTTATAGGCTATACTGAAAAATAACACTACCCGTTTTCTAAAACACTACCTTGTCTCCTTTTGATAAAATTGTGTATGGGCTGGAGATTTAGCTCAGTGGTTCGGCGCCTGCCTTGCAAGTGCAAGGTCCTGAGTTCAATCCCAATAACCACATACAATGCTCAGCGTGGTGACTCACACCCACCAGCAATCAATACCACATACCACAGTGCCGGGCATGGTGGCTCACGCCTGTAATCCCAGCACTTGGGAGGCAGAGACAGGAGGATTGCTGAGTTGCAGGCTTGCCTGGGCTACATAGTGAGCTCAGCACCAGCTTGAACTACAAAGCAAGACGCTATCTCAAAAAAAAAAAAAATTGTGTACGGCTCTTTGTCATTCCATTCTGTAGTTCTAGAAAACACCTACATCTTATAAGTTACCCCATCTGTGAGTTTGATGAATGAAAACACTTATTCATTTGTTAAATTAGGACTAGAGAGTCTGAGTCCAGTTTCAAGTCACCTAGAATGCTCAGCACCTCACTATACATGACAGAAAGATTTGTCTCCTTACGGGTAAGAAATAGCTTATAGCATAGGACAAAAATAGGAAACTTTACATTACACTGTTAGATGGCCACTCTGAAACCAGAATCCATTCATTCAACTGCCCTAAAGTGATACATGCCATCGACTCACACATCTTAGAGATGGAGGGTGAAAGCCCCACATTCCAGGACTATCCTGAGTTTCTAGAGGAGACTCAGAAATGCTCCCCACTGGGCTCTCTCCCTAAAATATTATGACCCTCTCAGGGTGGAGATGTAGCCCACTTTCCCCTGCCAGGTGCAACTGATCTAAAAAGGTAGCCAAAAAGGCTTCCTTGGGGGAGTTATATTCATGGCCTGAGGGATGACTAGGAATCCAAGTGAAAAATGGGACAGGACTTGGGCCACCCATCCCCTGGGAATAGGCACATTTGACTTCCCACCTTGTCTGCCTGTTGTCATTGTGTCCCTTCATACTTAGGGTCCCAGCTTTGAGCTGTTTTCTTTATCGATGGCTAGAAATTCTAAAGATTGCTGCACTAGTGTTTGCTTTCCGTATCACATGTGTTGGCTGAGGCCCCGGGCAGCTGCATCGGCCACAAAAGCTGCCCAAGGCTCACAATTAAGCCTTGTCCTCCAGCTCCACCTAAAGAGGAAAATTTGAAACCAAGCAAGGGGGATAAGAGTTGGAAGACTAGCTCCTGTTCTTTTTCCGCCTATCACTTTCCCTTTTTCCTCCTACCAGTTGGGGGCTCTATCTTCTTTACCTCAGGGGAGAGGCAAGAGAAAAATAAAGGATGTGACTTCTAAATATATATATATATATATATATATATATATATATATATATATATATATATATATATATATATATATATATATATATCTTTAGGAAGACCCAAAGAACTAGAGTTTAGAAAATTTAATCTAGGGCCGGAGGGTTAGCTCAGTGGTTCCGGCGCCTGCCGCGCAAGTGCAAGGTCCTGAGTTCGATCCCCGGTAACCACATATAATGCTGGGCGTGGAGACACGCCCACCAACAATCAACACCGCATACCACAATGCCGGACGTGGTGGCTCACGCCTGTAATCCCAGCACTCGGGAGGCAGAGACAGGAGGATTGCTGAGTTCACAGCGGCTTGCCTGGGCACCATAGTGAGCTCAGGGCCAGCC
>PVIC010029663.1:0-22377 GCA_004025085.1 Thryonomys swinderianus
AGGAGAAGGTAGCAACCTGAAACCTGGCTGCAGGGCTAACGAGTGGTGGCTCCCCACAGTTCCAAAAGCTGGTGACAGAAACACTAGGTGGCCCTGGAGTTTTGCTGGGGCTGAGATCACTTGCTCCCCTGATGGGAAAGTCCTGATTCCTTCTTGAAGCACTAAAAAGGGTGAACAATCTCCAGCCAAAGCTGCCCCTGAGTCACAGAAGAGGCCGGCAAGGCCTTTACTCTCAAAGCCTACCACAGGAAAGGTGTGTCACCTGGAGGGGAAATTTTATTTACTGTAGACTCTACTGTCCTTTGGCACAAAATGTCTGATATGTGTCGGGCTCAAAAACTACAGCCCAAAACATGGCACCATGGCACACCAAAGCCTTTGAACTGTTCAATAAAAACAGCACTAGGTCACTGTTTCAAACTTCTCCTCGAAGACTCCATAGACCAGGCCCAAGTGTCACCATGCTCAACCACACTGTACAGGGAAAGTGTCAAGACAGGGTTTCACTATGTAGCCCAGGCTGGCCTCGACCTCATGGTGAGCCTCCTGCCCCAGCCTTCAGCATGCTGGGATTCTAGGCGTGTGCCACCACGCCCAGCCAAACCATATTTATCTGACTTTTTGAGAAGCCAGAAGAGGGAACAGTCAACTTTTCCAAACACAGTACTTACAGCAGGTGTGATAATGAGGTTTCCTGCAGCTTTAGCCCTCACAACTTTTTTTTTTTTTTTGGAGACAGGGTCTCGCTTTGTAGTTCAGGCTGGCCCTGAGCTCACTATGTAGCCCAGGCAAGCCTCGAACTCAGCAATCCTCCTGTCTCTGCCTCTCAAGTAGTGCTGAGTGGAGCCACCACGCCCGGCAGCCCTCACAACTTTTAGCCCTTACACAAAACAACCTGAAGTAATCTGATGTTAACCAATTAGTTATCTTTCTAATGTTCTGTCTTATAAGGAAAGTATCTTTGAAATGACCAGAGCCGATCTGCTTTTTGTTCATTTCTGCTTTCTTCAGCCTTTCCCGTCTACTGGTCTCCTCTGCTTGGTGTGGTTCGCTGGGTTTTTGTGTGCTACGACCTGGCCTCACCAGCTCTACTCTATGGAATGAAATGCAGGCTCTAGAGTAAAACATAAAGACATTTAAGATCTGGAAACTAATTACTGTAATTGTATCCTTTGACAGAGCTAAAAGAAATGGAAAGCGTGAGGAAATAGCCTCAGAACCAAAGCCTCTCTGACTTTCTGCGTACCACTCCATCCCAATCAGAGGAGTGCTGAGGGCAGCAACCTTCTCCACAGGGGAGGGCACACCACGCCCACCAACCCCATCAGTGACAGCTCACTCTGCTCTTGAGACAGCTTAGACTACCTGAGTGAGGCTTTCACCAACCACCCATTTCCTCTCTTGCCCTCCCAACTTGTGCCAGCCACTCTCCCTACCCATGCCCAAGAAAGCCACTTCCCAAATCCTTCCTGCAGGTGTTTCACACCTGGCCCGTGTCTCTGCACCTGTGGAACAGCATCGCCTGTCACTCCCAAAATGACTGCAGCCCTAGGCAGGTGCACGTGGTGACTCAGGAGGTGGCAGCTGTGGTCCAGCTTTCTCCTCTCACTCTGCTCAGAGCTGGCATCCTGTCAGGTGGCCTCCGGGTGCAGGTGTGTGCATTACCTGGTAGGCGCATTTCCGGTGCAGTTTCTTCTGTTCCTTGTACCACTGCATGAGGTCCTTCATGAAAGTTACTGTCACTCTGCCGTCCTCGAGCTTGGGCCCACTGTACTCATCCTCGATGGCTGGTGTGTGGACAGGAGAACAGGTAAGCGGCCTTGGGCATCGTGGGTGGGACAGGGGACCTAGTCTCTAGGGGTGGGGTAGCCCTGGCCTCAGACCCAAAGGTGAAGAGGGACAGAGCAAGTGAGTACTCCTGTGATCCTACAATGTGTATTTTGGCCTGTCTGGCTTTTAAAACTGGTTGTGTACTAGTCCTAAAAATCCCAAATGACCTAAATGAGTGTGCTGATGGCCAATTCCAACAGGGGCTGTCCCTTTGGGACTTGCCTTTTTTGGAGATGCCCTTACTGACATTTTAAATTCTAAAAGCACCACCTAAATGATTAAGATGCCAACTGCTCAATAGCTGGGCTGGGCAGTAGGTACATGAGAGGCTTAGGCAGGAGGACCACAAGTTCATGTCCAGCCCCAGAAACATAATGAGACACTATCTCCAACCCCACCATGAAATAGTGACTATGTAACATCCTCCTTCCTTATTCTTTAGCTCAGTTCACAGTACATCAGCAAACACATAGCATGCAAAAGCATGCGAACCACTCTGCAGTGCAACCTGGACAAGAGTAATCTGTCTAGAATATTACAGGAAGTAGTCCTAGGAGACCAAAATCATCTGTGACCCTGTGGCTAGAAGAAAAGATGCATGCCCTAGAAGAGGCAGAGCCTGCCCTCCTGCTCTGTGTATGAGTGCCCCTTGCCACAGCTGAGTGTACAGATGGTGTTTTCTTGAGGGATCGATTTCCCCATCTCAGGGTGCAGGCTCTCAGTGAGCTCCTGAACCGAACCACCCTCATCTGTATCCTTTGTAATGGTGTCCTTCACAGTAACTAGGAAACTAGTACATTCTATGACCCATCTGGCAGATTAATCAAATTCCTAGGAAAATGGAAATTTTCAAAGAGTTACTAAAAGTAAGTGAACAGCTGTTGGTTATATAGTTTGGTGGTGTCACCACCTGCCTGGCAAGTGCAAGGTCTTGAGTTCAACCTCTGGTTCTGAGGAGAGGAAAAAAAAAAGAGCAAGTGAATAAAACTTTTTTTTTTTTTTTTTTTTTTTGAGACAGGGTCTCACTTTGTAGTTCAGGCTGGCCCTGAGCTCACTATGTAGCCCAGGCAAGCCTCGAACTCAGCAATCCTCCTGTCTCTGCCTCCCGAGTGCTGGGAATACAGGCTCACGCCCGGCACTATGATATGTGGTGCTGATAGCTGGTGGGCGTGAGTCATCATAGCCGGTAATGTATATAGTTACCAGGGATCAAACTCAGGACCTCTCCGGCCCGTGAATAAAACTTTTATGGGGTGAAAGTAAAAGGAAGAAGGGAGAGTTGTAAATCTCGGTTACTAAGAAACAGGTGAAGGCCAGAGATTCAGCTCAGTGGTTCCAGCACCTGCCTAGCAAGTGTGAGGTCCCTGGTTCGATCTCAGTAACCACATACAATAATACCAGGCATGGTGACTCACGTCCATTAGCAATCAACACCACATATCACAGTGCTAGGCATGGTGGCTCACGCCTATAATCTCAGCACTCAGGAGACAGAGGCAGGAGGATTGCTGAGTTTGAAGCTTGCCTGGGCTACATAGTGAGCTCAGGGCCAGCCTGAACTATGAAGTGATACCCTATCTCAAAAAAAAAAAAAAAGAAACAGGTGAAAGCTGGGCATAGTGGCTCATGCCTGCAATCCTGGCACTTGGGAGGCAGAGGTAGGAGGATTGCTGGGCTACATAGAGAGCTCAGGGCCAGCCTGAACTACAAAGCGAGACCCTGTCTCAAAAAATAAATAAATAAAAAATAAAAAATAAAAAAATAAAATCAGGGGCCAGAAATTTAGCATAGTGGTTCCAGCCCATGCCTAGCAAGTGCAAACTCCCTGGTTCAACCCTGGTAACCACATACAATACCAGGTGTGGTGACTCACGCCCACCAGCAATCAGTACCACATACCACAGTACCCAGCATGGTCGCTCACGCCTGTAATCCCAGCACTCAGGAGGCAGAGGCAGGAGGACTGCTTGCCTGGACTACATGGTGAGTTCAGGACCAGCCTGAACTACGAAGTGAGACCCTGTCTCAAAAAATCAATCAATCAATCAGCCCCTCCTGGACTCACATTCTCTGTGAGGCTGTGTACATGTGACTAAAATGACTTTTTTCTGTTTATCTCTCTATTGTCAGTTCACCTCAGGATACCAGAACTTTCATAGCAGGAAGGAAAAGTCCCATCACCCCTGCAATTTTAACCACCTAGCAAACTCTTTGCCTACCTTTTACTGTAAACCCCCAAACCTTTTGATTAGTCACTAGTGGAGGCTAGTTAGGAAAGCAAGGGTAGACAGAAGTAAAAGTTTACAGGTGTGATGGTTATTTCCTTCCTTGCTTTCACTGCACCAGGGATTAAACTCAGGACCTTGTGGTTGTGAAGCAGGCATGGTCCCACTGAGCTAAATCCCAGACCCTCTCAATGGCATTTTTATATAAGTAGGTACAGTGGACCCTCAAGTTATGACCTGCCTAACATATCAACAACTTAGATTATGCCTGGAATTTTAGCTTTGACTTATAACCAAAGTCTTGAGTTATGACCAAAATGCCGGCTGCTTGTGCTTCCAGATGATCTCAGATACAGAGTTAACCCTTAAGAGCTCTGGAAGGGACATTTCACCATCCTCTCCTCTGCGTGGTTTAACTAAGAAATCCTGGGCCAGTGTCTCCATGAGGACCCTGAGATCCGCCTGTGCACAGGAGGGAGACTGTGACAGCTGTGAGAGGAACCTGCGCCTTCAGCTGACCGACCTGAGTTACAACTGGCCCTTGAGAATAAGTTCAGTTCATAAGTCAAGGGTGCACTGTACTTACATTTTTTTTTAAACCCGGGATCCTGTGCACACCAGGCAAGTGCTCTACCGCTAGCTACAGCCCGGCCTTGCAAGCAGGTGTATCTGGAGAGGTTGCATGTGAAGTGACTGCGCCTCTTCCACCCAACGGTGGGATGGGTGGACATCGTCTCTCACCGGGAAAGGTCTGCCCACCCAGCACACAAACAGAAGGCGTGACATCCACCCTCCCACAGTACTAACTAGAGCAAAGGAGTGGAGGGGTAGTGGGTGCCGGCGGGACGCATTTCTGTGAGTCAGCCCCAGGCAGAGCCTCAGCTGGCACTTGATTTACACTGGGGGACACTTGTCATTTGCTACAGGCTGTCGGCTGAAGCTGTCCCTAGGAGTGAAGGACACAAAATGACCCTGAAACCTGAGAAAACCATGATGTCTTGGGTGAGGCACTCATGGGGACACAAAGCCCAGCAGTTCCACAGGGGGAAGGGCACTGGTCCACACAGGCCTGCTGGGTTCTGGTGACATGAGGACAGTGCCTTAAAACAGCTCTCAGCAGTTCCAAGGGTTGCCTTCTTGTCACTGATATTTCTTTTCTTTTCAAGAGACAGGATCTCACTAGTTCAGGCTGGCCCTGAAATCACTACGTAGCCCAGGCTAGCCTCGAACTCACAGCAATCCTCCTACCTCTGGCTCCTGAGTGCTGGGATCACAGGTATGAGCCACCATGCCCGGCACTGTGGTATGTCGTACCAGGGAAGGGATTGAATTTAGGACCTTGTGCTTGTGAGGCAGACACCAGAACCACTGAGCTAAATCCCCAGCCCTCGATGGTATTTCTACGGGGAACACACCTGTGCTTAGGACACTGCTCTCTCTGATGCAAAAACATAGGACAGATTGGTGGCCAGAACTGCACAGGGGTCTCGTGTTTAGTTTTTGTTGTTGGTGGTGGGTTTTTGGGAAAAGATCTCACTATGTAGCTCAGGCTGGCTTTGAATTCATGATGATCCTCCTGCCTCAAAGTCCCGAGTGCTGGGATTACAGGTGCACGTCACCATGCCCAGCTCATGTTTGGGTCTTTACTGACCCATGGGCAGTGCCGATGGCTAGGCCACACGATCAGGAAAGAGGGCCATGGCACCCTGGCCAATGAGATGCCTGTATAAAGCACAGCCCTTGAAAGTTTTAGGGGTGCACTAAAGTAGGACATGCTGAAGCCAGGAAAATTCCTTCCAGATCTGAAGGACACAGCCAACACCCCTGTTGCACCCTTCAGATGGCCACCTGGGTCTACAAATAGTGGCATAGGGAGCTCCAGGGGCAGCAATGCACAGATGGGCACATCTAGACACACTCCTGTCCCTCAGGCACAGAAGCCCATAGAGGTCTGTCTGTCAGCAACTAGGACAGAGATTGCCATAGCCACAGCCTGCCCAGCTGGTGCCTCTGGGGGCCACTTGATCATTAACAATTCAATTATAAAATATCATTAATTCCATTATTAAACCTACAAAAGCAGCACTTCAAACAATCAGATGGGGCCAGACAGAACTAGATGGTCCATGAACTGGCTCTGCTTCCCTGGTAGAACTACATACCCAGGATGCTCTAGAAAAACTGGAATGGAAGACAGCACTGATGTGGACAGTCTCTCCACAACAAGGAGCACAACATATGACTCATCAGGCCCAACAACTGGCAGAGACACCCTGCTCAGTCAGAGCCTATCACAGAGGGGTAACTGGAAATCCAAAGGCTGGCTGTCGAAATGCAGGCAGATAAAGGGAGAAGCACCAAGAAGGACCAGAGGGCGTCCCCACCCCACTAGATGCTCCTCTGTCCCCCTAGCACGTTCTGGTGTGACCCTGCCATTCTCCCCTGGGGAGGAGCAGCTAGTGAGATGATTACACCGTTACTATTTTCTCTTCCCTCCATCACCCCCCACCCCAGTAGTGGTCACAGGGTCAGGGTGGTGACTCCAAGTACTGCCAGCCAGGATGACTGAGGTGACATGTATATCTAGACATTTACATCTGCTATCTGAGTTCCAAAGGGCCCAACACAGATGGGTTGGGCTTTAGCCTCCCCTGGCAAAGGTAACAGTGAATACCACGCTATTACTTTGTGGTGAAAATGGTCACAAGCCCTGCGCCCAGGCTGCCTTGCCCTGTGTAAATAAGAGTGGATTGAGGGGAGGCACTTGCTGGACTGTGATCAAAGCAAGATCTGGGATGTCCTTAAGTAATGATAAGGTTGGAGGACGGAAGGGAGAAAACAGAGAGGAATTAATCAGTTGGCAGCCGTGGTGGAACCAGCAGCACTGTTCATGCTCCTGGTGTCTGAGGCCTACCACGTGTGCAGCACCACAGGCCAGAGGCCGAGTGCCCAGACTCACTCATGCTCTCGATGTCGAGCGAGTCCACGACGGAGCGCTTGTGCTCGTCACCCGCGATGGCACGTTCGAAGGCCTTCTGCTTCACGATCTTGCTGCACTCCTGATACTTCATCTTGGCATCTTTGTCATGGGGCTTCACCTTCACCACCTGGGCAGAGGAAGTGGGGAGAGGAAAAGGCATCAGCATTCATGATGTGAGGAGCCTGCCCAGTGCGCACAGCCTGGGGTCCGCGGACCCTCGGGTCACCCCAGGGCCAGAACACTGGGGTTCTGTGACCCAAAATGGCCATGTCTGAGGACCGTGTGCTCAGCCTGAGGCTCCTGGCGAGACCTGGCACAGGTGTGAAGTGTCCCACTGACCACCCCGGGAAGGGACCCTGGGTGCTAAGGTGTCCCTGCCAGGTGCTAGAAAGAATGACCCAGGACCTGGCACACAGTGGCTCACTCAGCCTCAGGCTATGCTAAAGACTCAGTTTCCCTGTGACGCAGAGCCCAGGCAGGCGGGCCAGTCTCTGTACAGGTTGGTTTCCTTTAGAGGGCACGGTGAGGATGCCACATGAGACCCCATGAAAAGGGACACGTGGTGCAGGAAGGGCCAGGTCCCACCAGCCGGACTGCTCTCCACAGCCCCTTCCATGTGGCTCCTGCTGCTTAAATGAAAACAAACACAAGAAGCCCTGTGCACATGGCTTTGGAACATGGCACTTTCCAGTTATAGGATCATGCCCACCCCTCCCCCTACCTTCTGTCCTATTTCCTACAAACCTTGACCCTCAGAGCTCCAAGTAGGCAGAGCAAGATTCAAATCCTGGCTCTGCCACTTTTTGCTGTGTGGCCTTGGGCAAGAGGATTCACTTCTCTGAGCCTCGCTTTAGTTAGATGTAACTGCTACTAAGACAGTGATCCTCCTGGCATGCCCACATGCAGGCCTCCCCAGAGGGGGCCCCTTAAGCTTCTGTGCCAAGGGACGGGGCTCTTCTTGGAGGAAAGCTTGGCAAAGTGAGTCAGATGCCTGAGCAAAGACACTGGGTACCCCTGGCAGGGCCAGTGCAGGGTGGTGAGGTCCATGTACCCTGGGGCAGGTATGTAAACCCAGTGGATGAGGAAAAACTGTACAGAGGCAGATGGGCAATGGCCTCCTCCCTGTCTGGGCAGGTCCAACCTGGGATGCTGGCCAGGTGGCTCCACGTGGCGCGAGGGTGGGGAGCCAGACCAGGGAGACTGGCAGCATCAGGCACCCCTGGGCTCCTTCCCATGGGAGGGACTGAGTCCACGCCCAGGACAAAGTCCACAGCACTGTTTGGCCTGGGCTGTGAGGCCCCACCCACCCACCCACCCCCACTGTTTACCTGGCACTACCAGCCAGACCACTCAACCCCAGACACAAGAGCTTCAGGCCATTGCCAGGCTGCCCCCTGCCGAGCCCCCTCCTCAGA
The DNA here is from genome assembly GCA_004025085.1 of Thryonomys swinderianus. Classification (NCBI taxonomy): domain Eukaryota; kingdom Metazoa; phylum Chordata; class Mammalia; order Rodentia; family Thryonomyidae; genus Thryonomys; species Thryonomys swinderianus. The sequence goes on from PVIC010029663.1 coordinate 8,451, forward strand.
TATCTGTGCTCTACACACCCCATGCTGGGGACACAAGCCAGAGCCTATTCACAGGCAGCCTGTGGCTGAGGAGGACAACAACAGCAACGCAGAAAGAGGCCAGGAAGGGCACTGGCCGCCCCAGTACAGGTGCACAGCAAGCAAGAGCTCAGTTCCAAGGCCACTGCGGCTGCTGCTCTGACCGGCAGGGGAAGCAGCAAGGCCACTGGCTTCAGCCCTACTAGAGTGGCCGGGCGGGCTTTCGGGACCTGAGGCTGCTGGGCTGGGACTTAGTGTTAGATAGTCTTTAAAACTGGTATTTGCAGGCTGGAGATTTAGCTCAGTGGTTCCAGCACCTGCCTTGCAAGCGCAAGGTCCTGAGTTCAATCTCGGGTAACCACACACAGTGCTGGGCGTGGAGACTCACACCCACCAGAAATCAATACCACATACCACAGTGCCGGGCGTGGTGGCTCACGCCTGTAATCCCAGCACTTGGGAGGCAGAGACAGGATGATTGCTGAGTTTGAGGCTTGCCTGGGCTACATAGTGAGCTCAGAGCCAGCCTGAACTACAAAGCGAGACCCTATCTCAAAAAAAAAAAACAAAAAACTGGTATTTACCTATGGTGCTACATGCCTATAACCCCAGCACTCTGGGAGGCTGAAGCAAGAGGATCACAAGTTCAAGGCCAGCTTAGATGACAACTTAGTGACTTAGCAAGACCATGTCTCAAAATAAAAAAGGACTGGGGAGCTAGCTAATGGTAAAGACCTTGAGTTCAGTCCCACAACATATGAAACACACACACACACTGCTGGGGAAACTGGGGTCTCTGACAGCCTGAGACTCTGTAGTGTGTTCAAACATACTGCTTTAAAAAGGAAGACCAGGGATTTAGCTCAGTGGCACCACTACCTGCACAAGGTCATGAGTTCATCCCGGGTACAATAAACAAACAAACAAACAAGGAAATAAAGTAGCCTCTTCTGCTGCAAGCGCTCACTGGGAATAACTACAATGTGCTTGAGCTGACTGAACACATAACATTGGCTCCAAATCCCTATGGGAGGCCCTGGGGCTGAATGTGTACAAACTAGGAACTGTCTGGATTTCAGAGGCCACTCCACACACACACACACACACACACACACACACACACACACAGCCGTGAGGGACAACCACCTGGACCCCCATTTCAGCAGCAAACCCCGGTCACACCAGAGCAGCCGAGACCATCCATAGCTCCACAGCCGTTCAGGCGAGTGCTAGCAGCCAAGGTGCAACCTTTACCAGAATTGGTTTTCAGAACTGCCTGGGTTTTGGAATAGACCATGAACAGATCCACAGCACAAGGGGGAATGGGGAGCCCTTCTATTCACCTACAAGGTACAATGAGGTGTGGCCTGCTGGGGACACAGCGGGAGGGAGGGAGGCAGGCAGGCTGCCAGGATAGGCAGCGCCTCTGCCAGAGGACACTAGGGTTTCACCGCAGGTGAGTCACCTCTAGTGAGTTACTCTGACAGGTCACACCCAGCAGCCTGCACAGCAAAACAGAGACAGGAGTGTGCCAGCTGCTGCCTGAGCTCACCAAGCCAAGGACTCTGCCCATTGTACATGGCAGGTTTGATGCCACTACCTGGGCCATGGCTACCACCTGCGGGACTCCTGCAGAGCCTCAGGAGAGTGACCTACCTCCCCCCAGGCCTTGGTTTCCTTGACTGTAAGGAACAACTATGGTCCCCACCATGCAAGGCTACTATGCAGGGAGCAGGTCATTAGGCCTGGACCCTAGGTAGTTCGGTGGGAAGCACTGGCTCTGATCAGTCTGGTTCCTGTCACACAGGTGTACCAGGTCATCTAGTGCTTGTGTGGGCTTTCAGGATGAAATGCATTTCTTTCTTTCTTTTTTTTTTTGAGACAGGGTCTCACTTTGTAGCTCAGGCTGGCCCTGAACTCACAATATAGCCCAGGCAAGCCTCAAACTCAGCAATCCCTCCTGCCTCTGCCTCCTGAGTGCTGGGATTATAGACATGAGCCACCATACCTGGCACTGTAGTATGTGGTACAGAGGATCAAATTTGGGACCTTGTGTTTGCCAGGCAGACGATGGAAACACTGAGCTAAGTCTCCCGCCTGTGAAATGCATCTCTCTAAAGGACCACTCTGGGCACTGCTCTCGAAAACCAAAGCCAAGCTCATCATAAACCAAAACCAAAGCCAGATAGCACAGGCAGGGTGGGAAGTGCAGGCAGGAAGAGCCCAGATCTGGGTGGGTCCATTTGAGCTCCAAACACAAATGGGAAAGACATGGGGGTGCATCTGGGATGGGGACCCAAGGAGCAGCCATTTGTTGGGGTGTCTGGGAGGGCAGGGTGTGTGCTCAGGCTACCAGAGGCCCCAGGAAAAAGAAGATGGACTGCTGAGAGCCAAGGCAGCAGGATGAGGCAGAGCCAGTGCCCACCCTAACCACACCCTGGTGCCTGTGGGCAGCCCTTGCTGCGGGGCAGCATTCCATGTGGCTTCTGTAGACACCTGAGGTGACACTTGCACTTTCTCTAAGGGCATCATTTCACTGAATTTGGTACCACCAGGCCCAGCATCTTCCCCTTTAGCAGATGAGGACACTGAGGCCAAGAGTCAAGCGCTTACAGCCTCATATCTTTCTGAGCCGATCTGGCCATGATCCTGAGGGTCCTAGCCATGGAGCTAGTGACCTCCTAGGAAGAAATAGGTTTGATTTAGGGCTGGGGATTTAGCTCAAGTGGTACCACACCAACCTTGGATGCACAAAAGCCCAAATTCAATCCCCGGTACTGTTAGAAAAAAAAAAAAAAAGGTGTGTTTGGGCTGGGGACACAGCTCAGGGCTGCCGCTGCCTGGCAAGAAATAGGTGTGACTTTATCACACTCGATGCACATCACTGCTTGTGAAAAAAATATTTTTTATAGAACAACATATGCACACTTCCTCTCATGAACTGTTTTTTCTTCTTTAGGCATCAGCCATTCTACTGACTTCCTGCTTCACTAACAGTGTCCATCACAGACTCCGGGCCAGCCCCAGCCCTGCCATCTCCCTGAAAGGCCAGCCCCAACCAGGCCTCCATGCCTTTCCCACACAGTGGATGGGATTCATTTCCGGCCAGCACTCACGGCAGCCCTGAGCCCACCATGAGCATACAGAAGAGGAAACTGAGGCTGAGCCAAGGAAGCTAAGGGCCCAGGCTTCTGGGGCCAGAGCCTCGGGCTCATTCACTCAAGGTTAAACCTTGCTCTGCCCTCAGACCCAGCTGCTGAGCTGAGGAGACAGGGCCTGGGCTCCTCTCCGGGAGTCTCTGGGCCCTGCCTAAACCTCAGAGCCGTGTGCAGGGGCAGAAGGCTGACAGCAGTCTTAGGCCCAGGAGGGGATCTCTGGGCAGGCGCTGGGTGTAGCCCTGTCTCAGGTCAGTTCTACAAAGGGCTCTGGATTTCCATAGGCACCCAGAGGTCCTGCCACCCCTCAGACGTGGCCGGAACCAACTCCCACAGCCTCCTGGAGCATACAGGGAACTGGCTCCTTTCTCAAGGACAGCAAAGACCCACCCTCACCTATCCTGGGCTTCTTGGGGTGCCTCCTCTTTCTGGAGCCCTGACCCCAGCCTGACTCCTCTCTACGTGACCCAGTACTGAGCCCTCCGGTCCCAAGGACCCTTATTCACACTACTTCATCCGAGCCCCACAGCCAGCCAGGACGTGGTCACTCCCCCCGCTCTCTTGGGTGTCACCCCAGCCCCTCTCCAGAGGCTGTCCCCACCTTAATAGTGTTTTTCAGCCCAGGTTCCCCAACCATAGGGCAGAGGCCAGGGGATGAGCAGAACCAGTGTTCTCAGGACACTAACTCTCAGGAGGGGGAGACATATCTCAGGGTCACACGGGGCTCGGCTCCTGCCTGTCACTTAGTGCTGGACAGGTGACTCCATCCTCTAGACCTCAGGCTCCTCACCTGGTTCTCCTTCCAGCCGCTGCAGTAAAAGGGTCAGTGGTCAGCATGGGGGTGGAGAACATACTATGAAAAGTGCGTGCACGGTGGGTCCCGCTCTTCTCATAAGGACAACTACTGAGGCCTCTAGCCAGGTAGTAGGCAAGGAGGCACAAGTGGCTAGCAGCAAGTCCTGCATCCTCTAGTCCCGCCAAAGCCATAGGCACCACATCCCTGTGTGCTGTCCCTTTATAGCATGTCACTCAGTTCTATTCCCTTCAAAAGCACAGCTCCTCTTCTGCAATGACTCTGTTCACCTATTCCATGTTGTAGGGGTTTTGTCTATGCCTGAACTGGGCTCCCCAGCAGGGCTGTGTGGCTCTTGCTCACCGGCAGGAACAGCAGCGGAGATAATCACAAAGGGAATGATTACAGACGACCAGCTGCCAGCGCTGCTCTAGGCATCTGAACGGCAGAAACGCTCTCGCTCCCTGCAGCAGCCCTTGGGGAAGGGCCTAGCTTCTCCTCAGTTCACAGATGTGGGAAGGAAAGCACAGCAAAGAGTGGTGACTCATCCAAGGTCACAGAGCCTGTGACAGCAGAGCTAGGATGGGATCCCTTTGTGGGAACCCACTAGATGAGTGAGTGGAGAGGGGACGTGGGACCTCCTCCACACTCCCGCCTCTGCCCCCCATCCACCTGGCTCGGGTGCCGGGAGCTGGCCCATTCCCCGAGGCCCGGCTCACCGTCTCGTAGTCACGCAGGGCAGCCCGGAACTTGCCCAGTGCCATGTTGCTGGCGGCCCGGCGGTAATAGCCCTTAATGTACTTCTTGTCGATCTCGATGGCCCGTGTGGCGTCAGCCAGTGCGTAGCCATAGCACTCTGTGCGCAGGTAGGCCAGGCTGCGGTTGCCGTAGTAGATGGCATTGCTGGGGTTCAGCTCAATGGCCTGGCTGTAGAACTTGATGGCATTCTCGTAGTCCTTGGCTATGGAAGAGGAGGTACCATGAGATCGGGCCCTGGCACCTTCTCCTTGTTCACACAGAGGAAACCGAGGTCCACAGTGGAGCTCAGAAATGTCTCCTCAGCCTATTTCCTCTTCCCTGTCCCAACTGTCCCACCCCAGCTCTGGCTTTGTCCCTCAGACTATATTCAGTTCTGCCTACCCAGTGCCCAACCTGGGCATTATTTCTTGCAGGACTCCAGGAGGGCTCACTTAGCCTCCCCGTAACCAGAAGGGAATCTCAGTGAGTGGCAGCACCACCATCTGCAACAGTGGACCACCTGGGTGTACCCTAAGTGCTCTGGTTGTCCAGGTCTCCCCAAAAAGAGGGCCATGCAGAAGATGAGGTGGAGAAGGAGAAAGCAACAACTTAGGCCTCCAGATGGGAGGAAGAGCATTCCTCACAGAAGCCACAGCAAGTACAAAGGCCTGGAATGGACCACAGAGGCAGTGGGGAGGCTGATGGGACAGATTCCCTGGGCCCTGGGGCCCTGGCACCTAGAGGGAAAGCTGGATGTTGATGTTCTCTGGGTGGAGTGACAGGGCATTAACACCCAGCCAAGGGCAAAAGGTCAGACTTTACTTGAAATGAGCCACAGATGTGCCCCAAGCTTTACATCCTGACCTGTGGAATCCTCCTGTCTCCACAGCTTAAGTACCATCTGGTGTGCACCTGACAGATGAGCCAGAGGTCTTGTTCAAGGTCACATGCCCAGTCTGTATCTGCAAAGCTCGGCTGCAACAGGACAGAGAACCCAGGCCTGGATAGCCTCAGAGGTTTCCCTGAACTGGCCAGGAGGTGCCAGGTGCCAAGCAGGGCTTTAGAACCTGAGTCCCTCACTAAACACTCACAACAACCTGAGGGCAGCTGCTTCAGACCATTCTCCACATCAGGGGACTGAGCTGAGTGAGGAGGATCTAAGCACAGTGAGTGACAGGCAGGGACTCTAAACCAGGCCAAGGCCAAAATACTCTCACCCCACTCCCTGCATGCTGGGTGTGCTCTAGGTGGCCGCCTGCCACAGGCGGGCACACAGGCTGGGTGGCCTGGGTCCTGGCTCTGCCTCTTACTAGCTGTGTGTGCTTGGAAAACTTACAAACCCTCTCTGGACTTGAGTTTCAGAGTCTTCTATGGTCCCTTCAAATCTAAAATAGAGCACATACCTAACAGCTGTGACCTCCTGTGTTCTTTGCTTATAATCATCTTCCACATGTGAACCTCAACCAAGGGTGTGGCCCATCTGTCTCACTTTCCTGAGCTCCTGCCCTGGCTGGGGTCCCTGAAGCCCCTAGTCCGCTCATCGCTGCCTGGAGACCCATCTGACCCCACACAGGCAGTGATGCTCAGGAAGCCGAGAGAGAACATTAGAGCTCTGACCTGGGGGGTAGTGTGAGTCAGATGAAGATAATAAGAGGGAAGGAAGGAAGAACAGAGGGAGAGGAAGAACAGAGAGAAGGAAGAGGAGGGAGAGAGGTAAAGACAGAGGGTGACAGAAACTGAAATTAGAGAAGGGGGAGAGCCAGGTCCTAGGGATGTGGCCAGGGACAATATGACAATCCTTCCTGGCAATCTTCCAAGAGACTCACATGTCCTTCCTTCAGGAAGCCCTACTTGACCTCCAGGCTGGGCAGGTGCCACTTCATCCCAGCCAGGCGAGGGGGGAAGGTGTGGCACAGGGCAAGGAGCCTCACATCCGGTGCGTAGATCCCTGACGTGACCCAACAAACACAGCCCCCTCCCTCTGAACCTCAGTTTGCTCTCCAGAAATCAAGACACACGATGGACTCCGCCTCCGTGGTGGCTGGGAGAGTTGTGAACTTGGGGAAGGTAAGTGGCTGCCGCCAATGAATGACTAAATAAGGGGAAGCAGGAAGGAGAGAGGAAGGAAATGGGAGGGGCCCACTGCGGAGGCCCAGCTCTGTTCCATTCACTCCCCAGACTGCAGCACACCTAACCGCTCCAGGCAGTCCCCACGCCAGAGACGGGGGTGGGGGGTTGGGGGGGTGTTTCCAGAGACTTGCCCAGGCTCGAGCGCTGCCCATGGAGGGGTGCTCCTCCACCTACTCTGACCAGGAAGGGAGACCCTTAGGAGTCAAGCACAGTACCTCCCCCCCCCCCGTTTTGCAGAAAGGGGCCTTGAGCCCCATGGAAAGGACAAAGAGGAAGAGAGTGGGGCCACTTTCCCTGGACTCGGACTCTGACGGAGTCTGGGGTCTTGGAGTCTCCTTATCCCCATTGTAGTCGCTCTTCTTCCTACAGAGACTACGATGATTCTGAAGCTGTGAGCGAGCACGTGGCGAGGAAGGGGAAGGGGATATCCGGGCTGCTGCTCACACACTGACCTTGGGCGAGCAGTTTCGCTCTGGAGCCCCAGCCGCTTCCTCAATAAAACAAACAGGGCTGCTCCTACCTACTTCCTAGCGCCTTGGGGAAGATTAGCCCAGCTGTACCTGGCCACCACTGGGGCTCAATTAAAGGGAGCTGTAATTATTCTTTTTATTGTTATTCCCACAGCCCCTGAGCCTGGGGCTCTGTGCCTGCCACAGCCTGCATGGCTGTGAGGCTGGACCAGGGGGGTGTTCTCCAAGCCAGCTGCTTGACAGGCACCCTTGACTACCCAGTGCAGGGTTCCCGGGGCTCCTGAGAACACAGGCCCAGGTTCTGGGGCCATGGGCCCTTTCCCACGGCTTACTCTTCCACACACTTCGCACCTAGCTTCATCAGCAGCCCCAATTCTTGCTGTTTTTCCCAAGCTCCATGGAAGGGCCAGCTTTACCTGCAACCTTCTCACCAGCTGGAGACCTGGCTTCGTCCCAGAAGCCTCTCAACGCAGCCCCCAAGCCCGGCAGCTTCTTCATCCTGTCACAGCCTCCTGAGCATGTCACATCTGCTCCCTGCCTCCATCCACATGACCCCAACTGCCCCCTGCCAGGTTCCTGCCCCTCCAGAACCTTCCTAAAGTACAAGCCTGACCTTGTCCTTTCTCTGTTCAGTGCCAAGCAGGGCTTCCCAAAGCTCTCAGCTGGAAATTGGAAATCTAAATAACTCCGTGACACTGTCTCGCTTCCTCCATTCCAGCCCCTCCCCCAAGGCGCCAGGTTTTGCTCACCTTTGGGCCTTTGTCGTGGGTGGCTTCTTTGTCATGTTGGGTTCTTTCGGCCCAGAGAAACACCCCTGCCCCGCAGCCATCACCACTGTCATTTCCTCAGCCTCCACCCTTCCAGCCTGGTCTAAGACCCCACCACCTCTCACCTGTTCTCCATTCCACTTTCTGGGGCTGCAGCGTTGGCTTAGTAATCAGTAATACACTAGCCAGCACCAGAGGATCCTTCTCCAAAGCCAACCAGACGGTGGGGCTCCTTTCCCAAAACCACCTCTGGCTCCTCACTCCCCTCAGGATGGCACCCTTACCTCTCAGCCCAGGTTCCAAGGTGCTACCTCTGGCGGAATCCCACCAGTCTTACCTCCTCATTGTTCTCATCTGATCAAATTCTTTCTACTCTGCACCCATTGGCGCTCACTTTTCACTCAGGCTATAGAGCTTCCCACCCTCCAGCCACCTTCACCGGAGTTCTGCATGCTTCTCTGCTGCCTCCTGCAGAACCAACTCTGCCTCTCGGTGGGGCCATGGCGACCAAAGCAGACTCGCTGGACGCTAGGCCCTTCAATCAAACTCCTCAAACACTCGTCAACACCTGCTCCCTCCCTTCCTCACTTCCCGCTCACCCAAAGGGCCCTCCTAGCTGATGCTCACCATCATTCCAAGCAACAGGTCTTATCAACACCACTCATCCACAGAGCCAAATCCAACGGCCAAGGCTTCGCATCTGACTGAGGGAAACTGTCCCTCTTTCTAAAACCACTGTCTTCTCTCAGCTTTTGTGACACCCCCCCCCCACACTCCTTGCTAACCACTACTTTCAGCATCCTCCTCTTGTATTCTAAATATCAGAATTCCTCAAGGTTCCATTTTAGATCTTCTCCAGACCCTTTTCTTATGAGACCTCATCCATTCCAACTAAATGCTGATCAAGCCTAGACTCTTCTCCAGTCTAGACCTATTCAATGTTTCTCCCTGGACAGGTAAGACTGGTGACACCCCACATGATCTGGCCTCTAGCCTCACCTTATCTTGCATCAGTCTCCTCCCTGAACGTGCTTGGGACATGAAGGCCTCCGTTCATTCCTCACCCCAGGGCCTTTGCACATGCTGTTCCATCTACCTAGAACACTTCCTCCCCAAGTCTCTTCTGAGTTTCCTTCAAATACTTCCTTTCCATAAGGCTTCCTTGACCACCTTATCTAAAGTAACTCCCTACCTTTATTCTCTATTTCATCACCTTGTTGGTTTTGTCTCAACTTAAATAAATTTGCATATTTGCTCAGTGTGACTCTGCTGCAAGTCGTCTGAGAGCTGAGCCACGTGTGTTTTGTTCACTGCTCCCAAAGGCTCCTACATGTTCCTTTTCAAGTCACCCCAAGTCTACTTCCTTGGCCCCTTCCAACCCCTACCCCCTAACCGACAGTTTCCTTCTCTATTGGGCTGCTCTACCACTCGGTGGTACCCAACCTGGATCTCTGCACTTGGCAGCACCAACACTCATGTCATTTCTAGGTAGCGCCCTCTTCAGGTCTCACCACTTTTGATAGTGCTCACATTCCGGTCCCCCTCTCCACACTTGGTAGCTCCCACCTCAGTCTCCCCACTTAGTAGCTCCCGCTCTGAATGCCACTTCTGGGCATTACTCCTCTTCCTAGAAGCTCCCTATGTCTCCCCTTGGTAGCGCCATCCCGGGCTCCTCACACCCCGTCACTTGGTACTGCCTGCCCCGCGCCCCGGCCGCCGCTCCGCGTTGCCATGGTTCCGCGCGGCACCCCTCGCCTTGGGCCGCTGTCCACCTTCCTTCGCCCCGTCCGGGCCGGGCGCACCTTTGAAGTAGTCGTTGGCCTGTGTCTTGAGCTCCTCTGCCTGTTTCAAAGAGCCATCAGCCGGAGGGTCGTCCCGGGGGGGCTCAGGACACTCAGCCCGCTCGCCCTCCGCCATCGCCATGCCGCAAAGCGACCCCCACCCTGGCAACGGCCGCCAGCGCACCCGGCCGAACCGTCGCGAAGGAGCGCCGAGTGACCGCCGCCGATGCCGCACAAGTGTCGTAAAGCGCGGGCCCCGAAGGCGCCTTTCACGCGCCTGCGCAAAGCTGCGCCTCACTGTAGCGCGCGCGGAGGACAAGGTGACCAGAGGGTCTCCAAGCAGTGTCTCTTACAGCATGAGCCAATGAGGAAAGAGAAAGGGGCGCACAGGGAAAAAAGGTTCGGCGCGGTTTCTGCTTCCAGAGTTACTATGTTCCGAGGCCGCATAAGTTTCTTGGGTCCTAAACCCCGCCAGTCTTTTCAGGTCTCAGGTTGGTACCGGGTGGGTTGCAGCTGCCGCTGGCGACTGTGGCTGCTGGGCTGGGCCGCACCACGCCGCCCCGGGAGAATTCGAGCTCCGACCGTACTGCCAGTTTACTCGTGTGACCTTGAACAAATTCTAACCCCAGTTCAGCGCCTCAGTTACCCCTCTGAGAAACGGGTGGTGTCGCAAGCAAAGTAAACTTCCCACATTTCACGTTAGTGTTTTGTCACTAAGAAGGCACCGGGATCTTCGGGTCCTGAGCAAAACTCGTTTGTTGCACCATCTTCTTTTGGCTCTCAGAATTCACCGTACCAGACCTGCTGAATCTTTAGAACGATTCACCCGTTTGTCTCTGCATTTTCTGTCTCCCGATTCACACCCCCTGCCGCTTGTTATCGGGTTGCCACCTCCAGTTCACCCTCCATGTGGCAAGAGGGATCCTTCTAAAGCACTACAACTGACTTGTACCCTCTAACTTTCCATTGTCCGCGCGCGCGCACACACACATACCCGTTTGTACATCACTTCCCACTACCTTCAGCGACCCCTCCCTGTACTCAGGCCAAACAGTAGTGCAGGGTTCTTTACAACTGCTCGGATTCCCTTCCTGGAAACAGAACCTACCCCACCCCAAATCTTGTGTCCCATAGATCTGACCTCACCTCTCCCCCTGCCCACCACAGCCAACAGTCACCCTAGATACTAATAAACTATCCATTTTACAGACTTAGACTCTAAAATTTGCAGGGATCAGCATAATTACATCAGTCCACAAAGGACTTGACAGGCAAGATTTAATCTGTCTAGCCCAACTCTTGTGCTCTGAATTCCTACTGTATTCACTCTTTCTGACAGAGCCGCCGCCTAGGTTAATGCCCTTTTTTTTCTTCTTTGCTAATGAACATGAATCTAACTCAAACTCCTCAGCCTCAGGTTCTGTGACCTTGGGCAAGTGATCACCCTCTTAGAGCCTATTTTATTCTCTGTAAAGTGGGGTTATAATGGTTTGCTTCGTGCTATCATGGGGCAGGGGAGTTTCAAGGGGTTGTTGGACTTCATCCAACTGGGGCGATATGGAAGGCTTCCCAAACAGGGAGTATCTTAAGCAAAATCTCAAGTGTGAGTAGGATATGGCAGTGGGATGGGGCATGAGTGTTTAGGGCAGAGGAACTAGCAAGTGGGAAGGCTTGAGACTGTTTTTTTTCTCTTGTAAATATGCCCACATGGAACATAGGGAAGGGGTATAATGGTGACATTCACAGAGATGTGACTGAATAGACACATCTTCTCAGGCATCCATCTGTAGACACACAATCTTTTGCACACACAAACTTATTTGATTACAGGGAATCACACAGGCACACAGCAGTGCCTGGAATTTGTATCAAACAGTCCCACACATATATAGCATCCCATCACAAAGACAAAAACACACTGCCTCCCACACAAGTCACCAAAAACATACACATACATGATCATCTCTCCCAGGTGCTGACTCCCACATAGGAGGAACTGTGACTCCCCAACACAGGTTCGCATAAGTATGGCACAAAGACCTACACGTGTATACAGGATGACATCACCGGACACTACATACTCCCACGCAGGAACACAGTCGCTCACACACATCCAAAGAATCAGTACCAGACGTCCAGAGCACCCCAACCCAAGTGATCCCACAGATGAGTCACCACACCGAGTTCTGGTGCCTACCAAGGCGAGGTCTTTATGGTGATTTGGGGGGGCATTAATGGGTTTCAGAACCAGCATAGCTGTGCCAGTCCCTTCCCCTTCCCTAGCACAGCACAGTTTCCCCCCAGTGAGGGCCCATGTCACCCCCAGAAAAAGCAATCATACCCTTCCCCCCGTAGCACCGATCTGGAGAGGTCACCTCCAAACAAATCAGAGTGAGTGTGCCTCCCAAAGAGGGGGTCGAGTTGAGAAGGGGTGGTCAATTCTCCTGTTTTAGGCTAAGAGTAGCACCACTGTGGAAGGCAGCTAGGGGGAAAGAGCGCATATCTGCTGGTAGAAGCTGAAGTCCTGGCCTATTTCCCCCTACCCCAAAATATGCAGGTAGGGCTATACGTGTTCCTGTGTAGCCAGAGAAGTTTCCTGGATTTTGAGGCCCAATGGAGAGGCAGGTCCTCTAGACACCTAGATAAAATCAAGGTAAGTACACGTCTGGAGGGCTGGAATGAGAAGTCACAGGAGTTCTAGGACAGAGATCTTAAGGGTAAGAGATGGAGAGGCTTGAGCATGAAGGCCTGGGGTTGGGGATCTGGAATTGGAAGACTTAAGACTGAGGGCAAGAGCTGGGACAAGTTTGGTGGGGGCAGGAAGCCCAGAATGGAGAAAGGAGGGTGGGTTATGGAGTTGGGATCCTAAGGTTTTATAAGATTTTGAACCAGAGGAACCTATCCAATGAAATCTATATTTTAGAATAAGAACATTTGGAATCAGAATTCTAGAACCAAGGCATTTGGATCTAAAATTGGAGGCAGTTTTGCTTGTGTGGCCTACAACCAGAAAAATTTATAGAATAGTAAATAAGAAAAAGACTGCAGAAACAGTGATTTTGGTCATAAGATCTAGAATCAGAAAAATTGAGGTTGTAAGGTTTAGAACCATGGAATTTAAAAGGCGGTGTGGAATCAGATGTTTGAAGGCTGAATTCTAGACCCAGGTAATTTGGGGTTCTAACATCTGGAGGGCTGGGATTTAGAAACTATAAGGTATACAATCAAGGGAACTTAAAGGATGTGGTCTAGTCAGAAGGCATTTGCTATTCAGTTCTACAACCAGAGAAATAGCAGATCATCAGCTCTGGGATCAGAGGAACTTGGAGGCTTCAAGGTCTAAAGGTTGTGTAGTCTTGAAATGGTGAGTGGTAGAGGTCATGAGACCCTGAAGCTAAGCAGTGGCACGTGTTGTCTGGCTCTGGAAGAACTGGCTGCAGGATGCAGATAGAAAGTTCATTTTACCTCTTTAATGAGTACAGAGTGTGGAACTGAAGTGTCATTGTGGTCTGGAATCAAAATGATTTAGAAATTAAGAGATCTGGATTTGGAACGAAACATACTACAGATCACAAGACTAGAACCAACTGGAAGCTTGGAGTCTAGAACCAGAGGAAGTTAGAATGAGTTCCAGGGGCAAAGGATTTAGCTCATTGGCTCCAGCATCTGCTTACAAACACAAGGTCCTGAGTTCAGTCCCTGGTATAAAACAAAAAGAACAAAAAACAAAAGTCCCCCCAAAAAACAACCCAAACAGAATGAGTTCCAGAACCAATAGAATCTGGTGGTCATGGGCTCTAGAACCAGAGGAAGTAAAAGGTTGTATAGTTCTCACCAAGTTTTGGGACACATAAGATTTTTGTTTTGTGTTTTTGCTTTTTTTTTTTTTTTTTTTTTTTTGCTTTTTGGAGACAGGGTCTTGCTTTGTAGTTCAGGCTGGCCCTGAGCTCACTATGGTGCCCAGGCAAGCCACCACGAACTCAGCAATCCTCCTGTCTCTGCTTCCCGAGTGCTGGGATTACAGGCGTGAGCCACCACGCCCAGCATTATATGTGGTACCGGGGATCGAACTCAG
>PVIC010029664.1:0-22191 GCA_004025085.1 Thryonomys swinderianus
CCTGCCATGTCATATTTGCTTAGAATTGCTTTTGCTATTCTAGGTTTCTTGTGTTTCCAGATGAATTTTTGTATTATTTTATCTAGCTCTGTGAAGTATCCCGCTGGAATTTCAATTGGAATTGCATTTAATCTGTGTAGTAGTTGTGGGAGTAGTAGCCATTTTGATGATATGGGTTCCCCCTAAGAAAGAAAAAGGAATATCTTTCCACTTTCAGATTTGCTTTTCTATCTCAGTTTTCAGAGTCCTATAGTTTTCAGAGTAGAGGTCTTTCACTTCCTTTGTTAGGTTGATTCCTAGATATTTCATATTTCTGGGTGCTACTGTGAAATGGATTGCCTCCCCCATTTTCTCTTTCAATGAGTATGTTATTTGTGTAGACAAAGGCTGTTGATTTTTGAGCATTGACCCTGTGTTCAGCAACACTGCCAAATTTGGTAATTAAGTGTAGCAGTCTTTTGGTTGAGTTTTTAGGATCCTCTAGATAGAGTATCATATCATCAGCAAATAATGACAGTTTAACTTCTTCCTTTCCTATCTTTATTCCTTTTATATCTTTGTCCTGCCTGATTGCTATGGCTAATGTTTCCAGCACTATATTGAACAAGAGTGATGACAGCAGGCATCTTTGTCTTGTACCTGATCTTAGTGTAAAATATTTCAGTTTTTGCCTATTAAATATGATGTGGGCTGTGGGTTTCTCTTAAATAGCTTGTATTAAATTGAGATAAAGTCCATCAATTCCAATTCTCTGTAGGGTGTTGATCATAAAGGGGTGTTGGATTTTGTCAAATACTTTTTTCTGTATCTATTGAGATAATCATATGGTTTTGTCATTGAGTCTGTTAATATAGTGTATTACATTGATTAATTTACATATGTTGAACCAGCTTTGCATACCTGGGATAAATCCGACTTGATCATGGTATATGATTTTCTTGATAACTCTGTATTCTGTTTGCAATTATGTTATTGAGGATTTTTGCATCAATGTTCATTAGAGAGATTGGCCTATAGTTTTCTTTTTTGGTGGGATCTTTCCCTGTCTTTGGAATCAAGGGGATTGTTGCTTCAAGGAATGATTTTGAGAGTACTGCTTCCCTTTCAATTTCATTAAAGGAATTGAGAAGTACTGGTATTAACTCTTTTTTAAAAGTTTTGTAGAATTCAGCAGTGAAGCTGTCAGGACCAGGGCTTTTCTTTTTTGGTAGGTTTTTCATTACATTTTCAATTTCCCAGATTGATATTGGGTTGTTTAACATTTTTATATCCTCTCCATTCAGCTTTGGAAGTTCATATGAGTCTAGGAATCTATCCATTTCTTCTAGATTTTCCATCTTCTTGGAATATAGATTTTCAAAGTATGTGGTTATTATCATTCGCACTTTCTCTGGGTCTGTACTGATTTCCCCATTTTCCTTCCTTATAGCATGGATTTGAGCCTTTTCCTTCCTTTGTTTGATAAGATTGGCTAAGGGTCTGTCAATCTTATTTATCCTTTCAACCAACCAACTCTTTGATTCATTGATTCTTTGTATTGTTCTCTTTGTCTCCACTGCATTAATTTCTGCTCTGATCTTTATAATTTCCTCTCTAGTATGTGCTTTGTGTTTGTTTTGCTCCTCATTTTCTATTTGTCTGAGGTTCATCATTAGATTGTTTATTGCAGTTTGCTCTGTAGGCATCTAATAAGTCCATTTGCTCAAAAGTTTAGTTTAGCTCAAGTATTGCCTTATTGATTCTTTGTCCAGTTGATCTGTCAATTTGTGACAGTGGAGTATTAAAATCCCCTACTTCTACTGTATTATTGTTAACTGGCTTTTCTTCTCCAATACTGTTTGTTTTATATAGTTGGGTGCATTAGAGTTTGGTGTATAAACATTTATTATTGTTATTTCTTTCTCTTGGATAGTTCCCTGTATGAGAATATAGTGACCTTCTTTATCTCTTTTAATAATTTTGGCTGTGAAATCTATTTTATCTGCAAACAAGATAGCCACTTCTGCTTTTCTGCAGTTTCCTGTGGCCTGGAGGATTGTTTTCCAACCTTATATTTTCAGTCTATGGGTTTTCTTCTGAATTAAGTGTGTTTCCTGTATGCAGTAGATTGTAGAATCTTGCCTCTTGATCCAACCTGTTAGTCTGTGTCTTTTAAATGGCCCATTGAGTCCATTGACATTAATGGTTATGACTGATATGGACATATTCAGAGCTGCCATTTTTCCCAGTTCTTGGTTCTTTTGTTCTTTGTTTTTACCCTTTTCTATTTAATTTATTGTTTTCCCCAATTAATTAACTCTCCTGGGTCTCATGGGTATGAAATTTTCTGTGTTTTTTTTTTTTCCTAGATGTTTTTTAGGATGTTTTGGATTGGGTTTCATATTTCTGAAGTTTTTCAGTTGTTCTTTATCATGGAAGTATCTTATTTCCCCGTCTATTCTGAAAGATAGTTTTGCAGGATACAACAGTCTAGGTTGGAGGTTGTTTTCCTGCAATTCTTGAAATACTTCTCTCCACACTCTCCTTGCATTGAGTGTTTGTGTTGAAAAGTCTGCTGTGATCCTAATGGTCTTCCCTTTGTAGGTGATTTTCTTCCTTTCTCTCACTGCTTTCAGTATTTCATTCTTTTGCTGTACATTGGGAACATTGATAATTATATTTCTAGGTGTAAATATTTTTATGGCATGGCATTTTGGAGTCCTTTAGGCCTCATTTATCTTTATGTCTTTCTTTTCCTGTGAAGTTTTCTGTTGTTATCTCTGACAATAGCTTTTTAATGTCTTTTACACTGTTTCCTGCTTCCTCAGTGACTCCAATCAGTCTTGCATTATTTTTCTTTGAGTCATCTAGAGGCTGTTGAATTGATTTCTCATGGCCCCTTGCTCTTTTCCATATATTATATTTTTCCTGCACATTGGCTGCTGTGCTATTCTCTAGGTCTGAGATTTGGTTCTCTGCTTCTTTCATCCTACTGTGCAAGCTTTCGTTCTCCTTCATCATTCCCTGGAGCTCTGCTTGAACCTGTTTAAAAAGTTCCATTGCTTCTGCTATATTGGATTCTATCACCTTTCTGATCTCTTCTTTAATGATGTCTTTCACTGTGGACAGTATCCCTGTTTTGATCTCAGAGATGAGTTCTGATTTCCATTTTACCAGATCTGCTTTAGTTACCATCCCCAGTTTGCCCTATTTCCCTTTTCTCTGAATTTCCCTGTGGTGGTTATCTTTGTGTATGGCTTTGTGTGTATTTTCTCATTTCTACTGTTTCATTGTTACTAATGTTCTTTGCCTGATGACAGGGCAATGTGTGTTGTGGATCTCTTTCTATTATCTTGGGCCTTTTGGATGTGGCACTTTCCTGGGTGTTCTTCCTTGAATCTCTAATGACCCTTGAGATTTCTCAGTTCTGACACATCATGGGAGGTATTTGAACAGATTGCATCATGTTTGTTACCATAATACAATAAATGCCAATATCAGTATTAAACACAGCAAAAAGGATAAAAAGTTTTGTTAAATTCTATTCTAAAGACTTTGAGCTTATGAGTTACCTCTATGTCCATATGCCAGAATTTAGAATTAATCAGCAATGTTTATACAACATGTAGATCATAAATGTACCCCCAAAGCCTTTGGGGATAAAAGGTCACTTGGGAATCAGGGAAGTAGTGAGACAGGAGGAGAATGAAATAGTTTTAGCAGATTTATGAAGATTACCTATACCCTAGAACCTCATATATGCCAGTGGGTAATAAAGGATAAAAGGGCATATATACAACAGTACCAACTATATTTTATAAGACCTTTGGAGACTTTGCACACCTTATAATAGTACAGAAGAAGAAATAGGGCAGCCTAAGAGTCTTTTACTTCTGGGTATTGCTTCTGACAGGAAGATATGAGAGGGTGTGGGAACTAGAGTTTAATAGAGGGATCTAGGAGTAGATGGCAAATGATCTAGGAGTAGATGGCAAAATAGAAGCTAGATTTCCTTTTTTTTTTTTTTTTTAATGTTGCCTGGTCTCTCTGCATTGCTCCAGGAGTGCGCCTCCTGTGAAGGGAAGCAGGAGATGGCTCCAGCTCCTCTCAGACCTGGGTCCTCTCTAGGCAGCTCTGGTGTGGGGTTGGGGCCTGCCGGAGGCCCTCAATCCTCTGTGGTGGGGATGGCCCCCGTGGTCTGTACCAGAATCCTCACTGCACAGCTGCGGGGTGGAGCGGGCTGGTGGGCACGTTTCAGTGCTCCGCAGCTGCCCAAAATTGAATGGCACCCGAGGTAGCTGAGTCTGTGCCGCACTGTGGTACAGTGGGCCAGTGGGCAGTCCTCAGTCTGCTGCCACTCAAAATGGAATGGTGCCCAACGTAGCCAAGTCCGTGCTGCTCCAGGATACAGTGGGCTGGTGAGCAGCCCTCAGTCCACCACCGCTGGAAAGGGAATCTAGTGTCTCTGTTTTAATATTTAGCCCTGTCATCCACGTTTATTTTAGTTTAGTACACAGTGAAGAAGGTGTATCCAGCTTCAGTTTTTGGCAGGTTGAAACCCTGTTTTTCAAGCACCATTTGTTAAAGAGGCTATCTTTCTTCCATTGAGGATGTTTGGCTCCTTTGTCAAAGATGAGGTGGCTTAGTGTATCTGGCATTGTTTCTGGATCTTCTAATCTATTCCACTGATCTTCAGGTCTGTTTCTCTGCCAGTACCATGCTGTTACTATTACAGTGGCTTTGTATTAAAGTTTCAAGTTAGGGAAGGTGATTTCCCTGCCATGTCCTTGTTTCCTAGAATTGCTGTTGCTATTCTAGGTCTCTTGTGGTTCCAGATGAATTTTTTGATGCTTTTGTCTAGATCTCTGAAATTCACTGTTGGGATTTCAATTGGGATTGCACTGAATCTATATAGAAGTTGTGGGAGTAAAGCCATTTTGATGATGATGTGGATTCTTCTTATCCAGGAACAAGGGATGTCTTTCCATATTCTGATATCCTCTTCAATCTCCTTTTTCAGAGTGTTGTAGTTTTCAGAGTAGAAGTCCTTTCCCTCCTTTGTTAGGTTGACTCTTAGATATTTCATTTTTCTGGATTCTATTGTAAAAGGGACTGAGTCCACAATTTATTTCTCTAGCAATCTATATATTTGTGTATTAAAAACACGATTGATTTTTGAGCATTGATCTTCTATCCAGGTACACTACTAAATTTACTGATTAAGTCTAGCAGTTGATAGGTGGTATTTTTAGGGTATTCTAGATAGATTATCATGTCATCAGCAAATAATGACAATTTAACTTCTTTTTCTATCTTATTCCTTTTATTTCTTTTGATTATCTAATTGCAATGGTTAATGTTTCTAGCACTATACTGAACAGGAGTGGTGACAGTGGACATCCTTGTCTTGTTCCTGAACTTAGTGTGAAAGATTTCATTCTTTTAATTTTTAGGATGATGCTGGCTGTTGAGTTTTCATAAATAGCTTTTATTATGTTGAGATACAGTCCATCTATTCCGAGTTTCTGTAGGGTTTTGATCATGAATGGTTGTTGGATTTTTGTCAAATGCTTTCTCTGCATCTATTGAGATGACCATATGGTTTTTGTTTTTGAGCATGTTAATGTAGTGAATAATGTTTATTGATTTACATATGTTGAACCATCTTTGTATCCCCGGAATAAATCCAACTTAGTCAGGGTATATGATTTTATGATTGATATTGTGAAAGAGTAAATATTCAAAGGGTAATGGGGCTTAGGCATAAATAATGAAGAAAGAAAAAAAAAATTAATGTTAAAAAAGAAAACAGGGCCGAAGGGTTAGCTCAGTGGTTCCAGCGCCTGCCTCATAAGCACAAGGTGCTGAGTTCAATCCCCGGTTACCACATATAATGCTGGGTGTGGAGACACGCCCACCAACAATCAACACCGCATACCACAATGCCGGAAGTGGTGGCTCACGCCTGTAATCCCAGCACTCGGGAGGCAGAGACAAGAGGACTGCTGAGTTTGCGGTGGCTTACCTGGGCACCATAGAGAGCTCAGGGCCAGCCTGAACTACAAAGCGAGACCCTGTCTCAAAAAGCAAAAAAAAAAAAAAAAAAAAAAGAAAGAAAGAAAACAACACTTCTGTATGTAAGAGTCAGCGGTAGAGAGTGTAGGGGAGTAGGAAAAGTAAGAATTAAGTTGTGCCATATACTGGTACAAATTCTCAATGTGGAGTGTAATTTTGATGTATATATCTAATGTACCAATTTAAAAAAGGAAAAAAAATAAAATAAAATAAAAATTAACACCAGGCCATATGGTAATGGTGTTTGGAGGTGGATATTTTTTTGGGGGGGGCAGGGTCTCACTTTGTAGTTCAGGCTGGCTTTGAGCTCACTATGTAGTCCAGGCAAGCCTCGAACTCTACAATCCTCCTGTCTCTGCCTCCTGACTGCTGGGATTACAGGCATGAGCCACCATGCCTGGCTGGAGGTGGATCCTTTTGGAAGGTGATTAAGTTTACTGAGATCACAGGATAGGGCCCATGGCATGGTATTAGTAGCCTTATGAGAACAGAAGAGAGACCCCAACCCGCACACTGGCTGTCTCAGCACGTGATGCCCTCCACCATCATAGTGTGTCACAGGAAGAAGATACCCACTACTTCCTCATCTGTTCCCAGTGTCTCCCAGCATCCAGACCCACATTCCAACTACATTTATATCCTTCATCACTTAGTCTCAGGTATTTTGTTCCAGTGACAGAAGATGGTCTAAAACATATCAAAAGGGTCATTCTCAATGTGATGAAGGTACATGAGTGAACCCAGTAAAATCACATGAGACTTCAAATGCCTGGAAACTTGTAGGGGGCTGGGAAAGAGAAGACACGTGATTGACAAGAGTCATGGGGAGATGAGATGGAAAAGAATTAGATATTTAAAGCAGGACGAGGACTCTCACTGCTTGACTCAGTCCTCCAAGTCTACTGTGGCTGTTCTTCCTGCCACACCTCCCTCACAACATTTTTTTCTCTGAATTTGCCATCTGAGTCTCACCAGCACATTAGCTGTGTCCACTCTGGAGTGAAGCTATTTTCCACCCACTGGTAGAAAGGTCCTTTTCCCTTTGTATCGTATTCCACTTACTGCTTTACTATATTGTACACCTAGCATTAAGATTCTCCAACTACCTGGTCTAAGACTTTCTTCATACCCTAAATATTATGAAAGACCCCACAGAACTTTTGTTTATGTGAACTATAATACTTAATTTACAAGAAATTAAAATAAGTATTTTTTAAATGTAAGTAGAGATATTGAATAGAAATTTAGATACAGAATCTGAAGATGAAGAGAGAGGTCTGGGCAGGACATATCCACCTGGAATTTTCAGTTTATGGGTGGTATGAGCTCTGTATATAAAACACCCACAGAAAAGTTCTATTATTAGGAGGTAGGAGATGAATGAAGGGAAATTGTCAAAGGAGACTGAGAAAGAAAAATCATACAGAAGAAAGTCAATATTTTGAAAGTTAAGCAACAAAACATTACAAGAAATTAATGAACAGCTGTGTTAAGTGCTGCTGGTGTGAAGGTAAAGGTGAAACCTGAGACATGGATAACAGATGCAGGAATGTGAAGATCACCATGGGTCTAGGCAGTATTCATGGAAAGGTAGAGAAGATGTCTGATGCAAGTGGCTTCAAAATAGATGAACAAAACTGGGTATTTAGCACCGTGTTTCCAGTGCCAGCCTTGCAAGCTCAAGATACTGAGTTCAATCTCTGGTACTATAAAAAAAAAAGTAGCAGCAAATATACATTATTCTCAGAAAATTTTGTTGCAAAAAACCTGGAAGGACAAGTAAGGCTGAGAAAATATTTGTTTTATAATTTGTTTCAAGAAGAAAGTATCATTTCTTCTAAAATAAGAGAAATTTATGTCACAGGAAGGCTAGAAAAGAACTGCAGAAGAAAAGTCCTGAATAAGAAGCAAATCAGGGCATCTGGTCCACGACAGGAGTTTCCACCCCAAGCCTTTGTCAGTCCTTCAGTGGTCTGTTAGAGCCTGGGCTGCATAGCAGAGGCCATCCACGCTTATGGCCTCTACCCAGCTTTCCACTTACTGCCTGAGCCCAGCTCCCGTAGGATCAGCCTTGGCATCAGATTCCCAAAGCAGCCGCAGCCTGACTATGAACTGTCCAAAAGAGGGATCCAGACTGGAGCTCCTCAGGAGAATAATCCCAAAACCTGCCCCACCTTCTCCCACTTGTAGTAAAATCCTCTTCCCTGACGCTGTCCACAGTGCCAGAAAAGGCTAGGACCACTGGTCTATGAATGATTAGGGAGTTTCCACTTTAAAAGAATTCAAAAGATGCAACAATGTACAGCAAAAGACAGGTAAGCGATGTGGTGCCAGTGATCTCTGATGCATTAAAGTTTCTACAGTGGAATAAGAAATCAGAGGATTTAGAGGCAGACAAAGGGGAAGGGAACTAAAAACATTAACACATGTATTATGTACACACACCCACCTCCCAGGACAAATGTACCTTTCATGTACCACAAACTTGATATTAATAAAGAAAAACGAAGAAGTAAGCTCACAAGCCTTAAGGGCAGAAGAGGAACAGGAGTTTGAAAAGGGGACTTTTTAATAGATTATCATACCAATGCATAGAGAGTGAACAGAAGACATATGATAATGAAATTGCTCATTAACATAAAAAGGGAGAGAAAACATGAATGTCAATGCATTGGCAGAGAGTAATGTATCTTTTTCCAGACATATTCTGTTGCAAAAGTACGGTGTAGTCAATGTGGACAGTTTTAACCAGAAATGCTGTGCTTTGTGAATACTGGCCCCTAAAATTACTCTATTTCTGGTTTACTTGATGTACAAAGTCTATGTTCTACACATAAACAATAGAGATGATTTTGAGCAAAGATGCTTTTTAAATAATTCCAAGACATAATAACTGAAGGTTACTGTTCTATGGTAGTTTCTATAATACTAAGTCTATTATCACTAGGTAACAGAGAAAGAGAAAGGTACCCAGTGCCTCTACACTATCGTACCAGAAAAACAGCGCTCTTTCCATGGAAATTATAGTTTACTTGCAGTTTGAATATGAATGCAAAGCAGAAGGTCTTTGTGCAGCACCATTGTTTCTGCCTTTGGAGTCTGTGTCAACATATGATCCTTCCACTTATATTCAAATTTGAGCAGCACAGGAGGCTTGTGAGAAATTGTTAGTGTATTTAAATTATAATAAATAATATTACCTCACTGGCATGCATTTTACTTGCAGATTAAATAACTTGGAAGAGAGTTGTTTAATTTTCCTCCAAGCAAGGAGTTCTGGAGGTTTTTCAGGTTTTTTCCAAGAGTTGAAATTCTAGTGATGTAGTTGAAGCAAGGATGAACCAAAACAGAAGCCAAAGGGGGGGGGGCGTGGAACAGGACCTGTCAGGAGTGACAGGAACAGCAATCAGCAATCATCATAAAGTGCAAATGAGCATCAGGATTTGTACGCAGTGTAGGTTTCTTTTCCACACAACTTTTTAAAACTGGGGATTTTTAGTTAACATTTTCATATCCATTACTGGAGATGAAATTTAAAAACTTGCCAAAACCCTATCACTTAACAACTGCATTTTTGACAGAACAAGCCGTTCAAAGCTGTTAAGGAAATTACTTGAAGAAAATACAGCATCTTCCTTTTGGAGACTAAAATATGCACTGGGAGACCATAATATAGAGATAGTATAATCTTTTGAATTCACTAAAGTAACACACATGCATAAAATATGTTCAGCAGCTACTTTAATTCCAGTGGTTAGATTGCTGATTCTTTCCAAGATTATATTCTTAATATAAATAGTCGTGGAGAAGCTCTGGCTAATGGACACCTGTATGATCGTTGCTGTTCGAATGACACCTACTATTGATCCCTTTGTGTGTTATTCATTTTCAATCATAGGCCTGTGAGCCCTTTTTCCTGTTTAGTCACATTAATTCTAAGAAGAATGTTTTGGGAAGTCACTTGCTGAGTATAAGCTACACATTTCAATTGTTCTGCGTACTCCTTCATGAACACTGAACATTATGGACGCCATAAGGCACCACTTAGGTCACCTCAGGTGTCTTTTCATCTGGTGGCAACGTCACAGCTGTATTTCATCCTGCCAGCTACTGTCATTTTATACTTTCCTGATTCAGTTACTCATAGAGCAAACAATTTGACATGTCTTTCATTAGAAAGGAGGAAAAAGTTCATGAAATGCTGATGCAATATTATAAGGCTTACCATGAAGCTGTGAGGAAATTAAATTTGTAATAATAGTTTAGAATTTTACGTGTTTCATAATTTATGAATGCCTATTATAGGCTTAATCTCATAAAATCTCATGTGTATTTTAGGAAGCTCAGATAGAGCTATGAAAAGGAAAAGCATACATGATATTTAAACCTTACCTGAATTTACAAGGCAAGGTTACATATAGTTTATACAATTTCTTGCAGCTTGTATAGTTAGTTTTAAAAATGAAAATCTTTGTGATGAATATGAATCCATTAAATATTTGTACAATAAATGTTTTACTAAAATTAGTATTATAAAGTATTTTATAATACTGCTATGGAATCATTTTGTCATACACTTGCTGTGTCAAAGTAAATTAAAAATTACATTTTTATGTTCATTGCTAATGTATAATGTTTTATTCTAACCAGTTTTAAATATTTTGGATGTCAATAAATGAAAGATCATAACAATCTATTATATTTAGTACTTTATAGATCATTAATACAAAAAATGATTCTACATGTTTTTCTAGAGTAAGTCATTTATATATATATATATATATATATATATATATATATATATATATATATATATATATATATATATACTGCATAGATGTTTCTCCATGTTTCCCTGTATTTCTAAGAGACAAATTTCATTTACTACAAAACTTAATGACACTTTTATAAAAATAATCAATGTATAGTATGTGTTAAAAGTCAAATATAAAGAATCGTTTAAGCTTTAAAATCTTTGACTTAATTGTACAAACATTATTTTCTTCTCCTTCTTACCTACTTCTTTTCTAACTTGCTTGCTTGTTCTTTAATTTTATTTTCTTATAATAAAAGTGTTAACTAATTCTGGCTTCGATTCAATCGATACTAAACAGGAAAGGCAACTTGGTCTTGCAACTGTTAGCTAAGAGCAAATTCCCAATTAAGTTTGAAAAATTGCGTCAGACGTTCTTTTAGCCTCTTCATAATGCCATCCCAATCTGCTCAGCATGGGGTAGAGTACATCGGATTCTGGCTGTTAGAATCAGTCTCTGGCCCATGTGTCCACCTTTTGGTTCTCATAACCACTCACTGATAACAAAATTGAACCCACAAACCTTGATGATGTATGTTATCACCTACCAATTCTGTTTGTTCTCCATCACAGCTTCTGGTCATAAAATTCTGTCATTCTACATGACATATTTCTTCAAGTTTATGGACTCATTGCGGTTTCTTCAATTCAGACACATATGGTAAAACCTGACCGATTAATGTCACCGGAATTGAACCCTTATTTTCTCTCTTACTGCCTGAAGACGCATCCCCACATACTCTTCCAGAGTGCTGCTTTCCATCGTGAAGGTGGGAAGGACTACTATCAAGCTTCCTGTTAGAATTCCAGCAAGGAGATGGGAAGATCACTCCTCTGATTTCAAGCACTCTTCTAAAGCTTCGTTTCCACTAGGGTATCCATCCTCTGAAAGGAGTTAAGGAGCACTGTGGACTCATTTAATGCTAGTTGTTTCTTGCTGGAAACTCTGCAAACACCTTCTGAAGCCGAGGAATCAGTTTCACTTTTTTTTTTGACTCAGCCTACATTGCTTACTGTACCATGCCACCTGTTCTGAAGAATTTTAGGCTTCCAGTGTCGAATATTTTACTGTGTTTTACTAATTCATTGGCATATAGTAACTGTGTTTTTTACTATATAGGGGATGGCAAGGCATTTCAATACATGTATTAAATATGTAATAATCACATCAAAGTAATTAACCTACACATCCAGTCTGATCTGCACAACGTCTTTGTGTTAGACATTCAAAATATTCTCTACTAGTTATTTAAAAATACCCAATTACTCCTTTTACCATACTTATAGCATTGTGCTACAGAATACTAGAAATCCAAAAAGTTTTTAGCCACTTAAAAACATGAGTTCATAGACTATGAAAAATTAGATTTTAGATCTGTTTGCCCAGAACTGGAAATCAGTGCCAGGCTTTGACTCACCTCTCTTTGGGCAGATCTGGCTGAGCTTGCTATCCTCTTGAGGAATGGATGGTCATCACTTTGATTGGCAGGAGGAACTGCCAGATCTGGAAAGTAAGCCATAAAGTAAATATAATCTAGATGTTGTTAGAAAGAACACATACTTCAGCTTACTTAGATATTAAAAGATTTTCATTGATTAAAATTACTTATTTGTAGTTTAAAATTTGGCTATTAATTTTATTACCCTATTTATTTCAAAACATTACTCCACAAACATATATTTATTCCTTATTTTCATCCTAAAAAGTTGCCCTTAAATTACCACAATGGTTGAAACTTTTTCTTTCTGGCAATGTAGTTCAAACAAAACTTTCATGTAGCAGTTTGGATGAACCATATAAAATACAACCTGCTGTGTAGTGTTTTTCTATCTCCAGCTATGAGAAACAAACTTTCTGTGACCACACATGTGAGATGCCACTGTACAGTTAGAGTACATATCCCAAAAGGTAGCTTCCTCCTCTGTCTCAAATCCACAATTTAGAAATGTTGTAAATAATTAATTTATACATTAGTGCTAAGAGAGAACAGGGCTTTTAGATTTTAAAAAAGCAATAAACTACAGGTGAACTAAAATGTTACAAAATGAATTTTTGTAAGATAAATTTATATTCTTTCACAATGTAAATCCCCTCAAATTTTGTCACGCATAATTTTTTTCATAAATAGGAGATATGCATCTAGCTTATCTATTAATCTTGTCTTCCACTAAGAAGTTTAAGTTACTTGAATCAATAATTCTTCAAAATGAAATCCAGTAACATCTGAATTATTTGAAATTTAGATTTAAAGTAACAGAAACAAGCTAAACAGAATACCCAAAGGTTTTCCAAATGCTTTCAGTTATTTTAAACTGATCATTAACATACAAATTATTATCATGTTGATTCCAACCTAGAGAAAAATTATATGTATTGAATTATAAAGTAACTTAAAAATAATTTTGCTGTGATAGTGCTACATTTAAGTTTCTCATTAATTCAGTCTTTGATTCTGAGATATATACTTGCAGGCTTAAATACACATAATCTTTATCACATATTCTGATAGAGTAAATTAATGATTCCTGTAAGGACAGTATTGATTGATAGGTCTCTTTTAAGTACTGAGAGAATGTGATTGATGTCAACTGTATTAATGATCACATAGGGATAATTTTCATATCTGCCAAGAAAAGAAAAAGAAAATGCCTCCTTTATGAAGTTGCAGGAATTAATTTACTTCAAAAGAAAAAAAATATATAAGATTACACTGCAGGAGTGTTGTTGTATTTATTAATGTGCAATAAAGTTATTTTATTTCCCCAAGGCAATGATTTGCAGATGTTTTGCCCTCGGATGTCTTTGAAAAATGATTAAAATTTTCATGAGACATTCATGTCAATCTCCTTAACTATATTCATAATATTTAAAATTAAAACTGTGAAATTTACACAATAGTCATGATTAATTCATTTGAAAATAAAAATAACAAATTTGTGCTAATGTACATGTTACAAATTTTATAATATTTGAAAATCTCTACGATGTCTAGAGGGCTAGAACCCAGCTGAATTTTCTCACCTGATTCTTCATTCAGTGGATCGCAGTTGCAGCCGAACTGTACTATATACTCAGGAGCAGGTAAGGCTGAAAGGGGGGCTAGGCCAGTGTGTTCATGTATCTTTATTAAGATCAAAGACTCCTGTTCTTTTATATTTTTCCAAGATCTACACATTCACATACCTAAAAACAGCACTGCAGGGCTTTTGTAATATAAAATATTCTATCCCCCTAATATTTATTCTGATGATACTAACATTATTTATGCTAGGAATTTCCTTAAATTTGAGTTAATGCAGCTGTATTTCTGCTTCCAATGAATTAAAGAAACATTTCAGAATGATTGAAGTGTTCTAGCTGATCCTACACTAATAAAATGCAAGTCATGGAGCTGATACATCTCTGATAACTTACAAATGAAGAAAGTATTTTCTTAGCAGTCACCCATTGATATTTGAAGTCATTTTACTAGAGGAAAACTCCAGGCATTCTGTCAATGTCTTATCCATTGGGTTAGTGTAGAATACTTTCAAAATTTTATGAGCATGTAATTACTGGAAACTTCAATATTTAAATATGTATAACACACAAATGTGTTTTGTAACTTGAACATTGTTATTTCTACCTGTTTGAATCTGGTTACATTTGCAAATTGTCATTGATGAAACTAATCACTGTAATTTCTGCTGCGAAAAGTATCTCTTCAGATTTGACACCTTAAGCTTCAAAATAAGCATTCTAAATTACAAGTGTGTCAATCTATATCAATTAATGGCATATAAAGAATTACACCACTCTTTTCCTGTCATTTGCCTTGACAATCTGACTGTCCACAAGGATGAGTTTGCTTGCTTGAGAATACAGTCTGCTATCTAAAAATACAATGATTGTTTAAATTTAAAGAATACAATAAAAGAAACATTGCTGTTAATCCCCCTAGACATTCTCCCTCTCCCTTAAAGCACACATGCCATAATTCTGGATAGTTCCTGAATCACTTTTGGTTCGATATTCTGTCTCATAACTGTAGTTTCTCTAACATATTCAAAATTGATTCAAATTTGATTCAAAATGACCTTACATAGTCATTTTGACTTTTGGGAAGAGCCAATGAATAAGGTGCATCCTGATGCTTTTCCAATCTTGCCTTTCTTCAGGTGGTACTTGGTAGCAGCAGTCACTGTATTTTTGATGACACTTTATAAAGACATTCACAAAAGAGGTCATTCAGAAGCACTTCAGAGAGGGGCAAGAATGATGACTTTGAAGTCCCTTTCCCCATTTTCATTCTTCTTATTCTTGTCATGATTCTGATATATAATATTTACACTCATTGTGGGTATTAAGTTTCTTTATGTGTTGTATCTAATTCTACTTTCAGAGGTAGAGGGAAGGAGGTTGGTGGGAAATGGAAGTTAAGTAAAAAGAAACAGGGTGTCCTATATCCATGGAGCCACTTTTCAAGATGAATGTAAATTTCATGTACCATAAACATGTATCAAGTTTTTAAAAAGACAAAACAAAGAGTAATCCAAGCAAAAAAGCATATTTTCAAGTGCATTAATGTATCTTTACTATAACTTTTTTTTTTGAGACAGGGTCTCACTTTGTAGTTCATGCTGGCCCTAAGCTCACTA
This sequence comes from Thryonomys swinderianus, assembly GCA_004025085.1. Taxonomy (NCBI): domain Eukaryota; kingdom Metazoa; phylum Chordata; class Mammalia; order Rodentia; family Thryonomyidae; genus Thryonomys; species Thryonomys swinderianus. Next base: position 15,506 of record PVIC010029664.1, read on the forward strand.
TGTAGCCCAGGCAAGCCTGGAGCTCAGCAATCCTCCTGCCTCTGCCTCCAGAGTGCTGCTATTACAGGCGTGAGCCACTACACCTGGCACTGTGGTATGTTGTATTGATGGCTGGTGGGCGTGAGTCACCATGCCCAGCATTGTATGTGGTTATCAGGATCGAACTCAGGGCCTTGTGCTTGTGAGGCAGGTGCTAGAACCACTGAGCTGAATCTCTGGCCCTACTATAACTTTTAATTGCAAAATTCTTTATGCATTTCACCACATCTGATTATGAGAATATGAAAAAGGAATGTTATAAATAATAACTCTCCACATTAATATATTTGCTCACTTTGTACTTATATTAATATAAAAGTCAAAATGAAACGTACATTTTAGTGAGTTTCGGCACAAATTTAGAGCCCGTTTCATAAGATTTTCACCACTGATGTCTAATTTATGCCTTCTTCAGACTTGTAAAGTCATCACAATTTAGCTTGTACTAAAACCAAGAATGCTCATAAATGGCTTCTATCATCCAAAATAATCCTTTCCCAAATTTCTGTCATTCATTTTCTGTGAGTAGATATTGACAAGATGGAAGAATTTTTGATTCTTCTATTGTATAGTTGCCAAAGAATTAGATGACACATTTTATTTCCTATAGAAAAGTGGAAATACTATAGAACTATAAGATAAAGCCTTGATAGATTGTCATGAATGCTAATGGGTTTTTAAGATATTGAAAGCTTACAGTTAATTCTACTTGCATTGTCAAATATATATGTATATATTATTATCGGTGATACCTGTTCTCATAATCTAAAAGAAACAAAGCATACAAGAACTGACATACACTGTATGTAGCATAATTTACTAATAATATCCTTCAGAATTATCTGTTCACATTTGTTCAGCTCTTGATGGTTTAAACATATATTGCTCAATTAAATAACAAAATATATCTCCATGCTGTCTTCTAAATTAATTGTTTTCTTATTGCATATTGAATATCTGTGGTTTAATGGATGCAGGGCCCACATTTTGTAGCTCTACCAGCTAGTAAACACAATGAGTATTTTTGATAGTCTTTAGTTTGCTTTTTAATCATATGATCTTTGACATCAACATGCATGTAAGTAAAAAAAGCTGACATCCAATTAACAAGAGCTTTTACAAGTTTAATGAACAGTTATAAATTTAATCTCTTCTTTCCCACTTTTAAAGAAAGCATAATGCCATGTGGATTGACCTAGAGGAAATCTTTCTTTATTGATTCACAATAAATTTTTTCTGAATACTTCTTTGTAGAGAGTAAACATTTGTTTTTCAATGAAAGCCATAGGTTATTTAAACATTTCTTTTATAAAGCCAGATAATAAAATTCAAATCCATATACTACAAGAGAAAAATAAGGTTCTAAGGTTAAGCTTCTTATTTTATTTGATTTTATTTTTAAGTATTCAACTTACAGCTGTTCTTTAGTTCCCCTTTATTATTATCCTAACAGAATGGAGAATGTTCCATAGTTTCAGCAGAATTTATATCAGAAATTTTAATATAATATTACATTAAGGATTTAATTAGCAATCAAAAATTTTCATACCAATTTGCAGTCTGAAAGACTATCTTCATTAAAACTATGTTTGCAAAAGATAACATACAGAAATTTTGTGCTGTGAATTGACATAATTATTGGTAGCACTTCAAAAATGATTCACCTTTTTTATTCAAAATATAATATATTAAAATAATAGTCCATCACACGTATCACATGGAGAAGTCATCCTAGATGTCACTGGTATCTATTTGATCATAGCATAACTAAAGTCTTCATAACTAATTTCCAGTGACTATAATAATTTTGAGTTTTCATTTGAAGATTTGAGTTTAGTCAATTTTATTATGTGCTATATTTAGAAATTATATTTTTCTTTTCCATTTTCATTGATATATAATTGATGAATGATTGAATATGTTTTCTATGGCCAATGTAATGTTTTCACATATACATACCTCCAAAATGAAATCACAGGCCAGCTAATATATTCATTACTTCATATAGCTATCTTTGCGTCTTTGTTGAACACATATAAGATCTATTCTCCTAATAAATTTTTGGTATGTCATGCAGTATTGTTACTATGATCATCATGCTGGTAAAACCACATAATTTATCTCTTTCATACCCTTGGAACAATATCTTCCCATCTTACCTTTAGAAAGTATTCTAGTTAATTTCCAGAGACACTGTGTGGGAAGCAGCTCAGGCCAGGGCAATGCCCCAAACCAGGGGTCTGCTCTCTGTCCTAGGAGTTGCCCTGGGTTGGCAAGGATAATGGGCCAGGGGAATGCATTTATCACTACTGCCCTGACCAGAAGTCTGCTCTCTGGGAGCTGCCCTGGGTCACTGGGGGCTTGCCCCCTTACCAGAAAACTGTCTTACATTTTGCCCTGGGCCTCTCCCTAGCTCACCCGCTAAGGGAATTATTCAAAGAGAAACAAAGACTTGTGGCCTTGAGAGTCAAGGTTAGTCTTTAACATGGTAAGAAACCTGCTGAACACCTAGGAAGAAGTTTAAGGAGCACAGAGAACACATTCCAGAAATTTTTTAAATACTGGCTGGCAGACAAAGCTATTTGCACTTTGAATTCTGGTTTGTTTAGATTATTATTATTTTTTTTTGGGGGGCAGGGTTTCCCTCTGCAGTTCAGGCTGGCCCTGAGCTCACTATGCAGCCCAGGCAATCCTCAAACTCAGCAATCCTCCTGTCTCTGCCTCCCAAGTGCTGGTATTACAGGCATGAGCCACCACACCTGGCACTGTGGCATGTGGTATTGATGGCTGGTGGGCATGAGTCACCATGACCAGCATGATATGTGGCTACCAGATTAACTCAGGACCTTGTGCTTGTGAGGCAGGCCCCAGAACCACTGGGCTAAATCTCCAGCCCTGGTAGGTTTAGATTTTAATCGTGCTAACTCTAGATTTTAACCATTGATTATGTTATTGATTACAAGCTTTACACATGAGCACTCTAGCTAGAAATACTATAAAAAAAGCACAGAAGAATAAACTCAGGGCCTTCAGTTCTTCTGTGGTCCTCCCAATCCCATCTTTGTCTTACATTTTCTTAATCTTCACACCCCAACCCCCTATTCAGGTGTTTCTGATTGCCGGCAGTCACCGGCACACTGAGAACAAGAAATAGGATATTTTTGTATAAACATATTTCATATTGGTTATGGTTACATCTAAATTGTCCCCCAAGATTCCAGTGGTCAGAGGTGTGGCTACTGTCAAGTGACAGATGGTGGCAGTGTGCACACAACAGTTTGTTAGCTCATCGAGGAATGCACATGCCATGAGGAGGCAGGCCTGGATGGAGTGCAGATCATGGGGAATGACTAAAAGGGTGCCCCTTGCTCCCCCTACTGTCTCAGCTCTCAGTCTCACATGCCCCCCTTCATGCCATGTCTACCTAGGAACCATAAGAATATGCACTGACTGACTCCTCTGAAAGTGTGAGCCAAAATAAACCTCTCCGCCAGTTGTGGATTTTGATATTTTTCTCACAGTGATAACAAAAGGACTAACAAAATATTTACTCTAATGAAATTGATTTAATCTTATAAAATTGTCATATGACTCCACACACGACTCATTCAATTGCACAGGCATTTCACTTTTATAGCAATTTAGAACAAACAACAGCTAATTTAATTGCAAATGCCATCTTGTTTATCATTGCATATATCATTGCCTTGCATGGAGTGAATGTACAGTAAAGATTTTAATAAATTAAGAAATAATTTGACTACTATCAAAATAGACAAATAAATGGACAATAGCCCTTGAATAAATTCAATGATAATTGTGTAGAATAATATCCAAAACCTATTTATGAACTTCAAGTGGGAAAACAGATATAACAAACCATTATAACCAAAAACAAAATAATACTTAAATTGGATTTCACTAATATTAAGAAAGTCTATTTATCAATATAAATGAAATTAATAAGAGGTACTAGGACAGAGATATATGTCTAAATTTAAAGATATATTTGTATATATACACATTTATTAATTATTCATCTCTTACAGACAGAATATACGAGTTTGCTTTCCAGTCATTAATCAAAAGGGAAATGCTCCAGTTTAAAATTACAAAGACATATAGGAAGAAAAATGTCTGACAAGTTGACAGGTTTCCATTAGTGACAACTCTGCACTATTAGCTAGGCTCTGGGTCTGTCCCATGAGTCATAAACAATTTCACATAACACCATTACTATAAAAGGCCGTTGTTTCATCACAGTAGAGTGAAACAAAGATTCTTCACAATCATACCCAAGCACAAGGAGAAATAATTCACAGTGAACAGTACAAAAATTATCACTTTCCTCTCCTAACTACCATATATGGTAGAAGATTTTACTGAAGGGAAGTTTAGCCGGATTCCATAATTCTCAGTTCTTAGATTAAAAAGGTAAATCCAATCACTAAACTGCTCTGACTTTCTGATAAGAGCTAACCAAAGAATGCCCTATATTCTTGAATACACACACACACATAATCTTCTGAGTCTGACAATGAAATCTCTCCTCATGTTTTGTAAATTGAGGCATTATATGATTTCCCATGATATATGCCCCTCTTATTGCAGCAAGCAAAAAATCCAATTATGGTTTATAATAGATGTTTTCCCTAGTGATTTTTGGCTGATAGATTTCAATAATGAGCAAGTGTTTCAAAAACAACAAGCATATGGCCATAAGCATAACAGTGCATTATAAGTAACATGATTTTGCAGGAAAATTAAAATCCAAGTACTATTTTAATATCTTAAATCCAATGCAGATGACAATACATATGCTGGAGTAGATGCAAAGCAATTAAAAATGTGCCATACTATTGACATAAAAATAATGATAGATTATTTTTATAGTTTATGGTAATTAATGTATAACAAGGAGCATATATGTAAGTGTAAAACGTGTTATGTTTTATACTACCAACATCTATTAAATCATTGCCAATTTCAAGATACTGAATATATTCACTATATCTCACGCTCTTTTCTCATTTTGTCTCTTTCCAAGCCCCCAACATTAGCTAATAACTTTTCAAAGCTATACAATGCCTTGAATTTTCCTTAAATTTACATAAATATAATCATACAATATGCATATATTGTATTCAAGTTTCAGTATTGATATTGTTATTTTATACATTGCCTATCACTTTTCACTGTTGTATATCTCACTAAATAAAAACACATTTGGTTTATGACAGAATTTTGGCTATGAAACAATGATATTATGAATATTCATGTACAAGTTTTATATGGACATTTGTCTCCATTTATTTGCCCGAGAAGGGAATGAATAGTTCACATACACTTCACTTTTTTTTTTTTTTCCTTTTGAGACAGGGTCTTGCTTTGTAGTTCAGGCTGGCTCTGAGCTCACTATGTAGTCCAGGCAAGCCTCGAACTCAGCAATCCTCCTGTCTCTGCCTCCCGAGTGCTGGGATTACAAGCATGAGCCACCATGCCCGGCCACATACACTTCACTTTTAAAGAAGCTTTCTATTGTCAAAATTGCTGTGCCACCATAAATTCCTAATACTAGGATGTGTAAATTCCAATGTTCTAGCTATATCTCTGAAAGTATTTGATATAGTAATTTCTTTTATCAATGTATAACAGTTTGATTTACATTTCTTTAATAACTAATGGTATTAACATATTTCATGTGCTTATTTACATCTTTTTTTTTTCAGCACCAGGAATTGAACTCAGACCTCTTTGCTTTCAAGGTGCAGTACCACATGAGCTAAATCCCCACCACCCTTATGTACCTATTTTCTTTGTAGAAATGTTCATTGAAAATAACTAAAAGCTCAAAAATTTATCCATAAGCAGCAGAATAAAAATTTAAGACCCTAAAATTACTAGAAAATGTCACAATAATAGTGGACTGCTGATGACAACAGTATAGATCTTTCTCACAGATATGATAAACAATCAGCCAAATGCAAAGAAGAACATGCAAAAGATCCTATTTTGTGAAATTTAAAAATAAGCAAAGTAAGTTACTGATGATGGAAGTAAAAATAATAAATCTGGATTGGTATTGAGACATGAGATAGAATATAGAGGTTATAAAATATTGAATGTCTCAATTTGAGTAACATGCAGGTATGAAAAAGTATAGACCTGTATGCATAAGTTTTTTGAAGATACAGTTCATTTTAAAAGTAAATTACTTTAAGAAATAATCATGTTTGATTCACCAAGTAAAAATAAGAATTTTTTTTTGGCCACTTGTTGGTAGGTTACTATTAGTAGAGTAATGTAACCTTCATGTTTAATATGATATCAAGTATAGCAAAATACAGAGCCATATTTTAGTACAGATGACGAGATACCATGTATATAATTAACATGTTATTATTCATAATTTATATTGTCATAAATAATTTTTAAATTGTATACCAGGGGTATATAGACAAAACATATCAAAATAAAAGCTTTCAGGTCTGTATGTTAATGAAGAATTTGCTTCTCACTTGTTCATAGCTTTTATTTGTCTGATAGCTATTACCCAAGAATGCTTGTCACATTCTCAGTTACTATACGTGACATGAATAGTGTGCAATCATTTTCAAAGAGACAGATCTCTAGATACTCAAAGATTT
>PVIC010029665.1:0-22375 GCA_004025085.1 Thryonomys swinderianus
ACCATAACTAGATAGGAAAACGTACAGGTGGAAGGTAGATATTATGACTATATTCCTAATAAAATTATTTACTTCTAAGTGGAAAATATATATGTACAGTCCAGCTATAGAAATTATTATATATGTAACACAAAGAAATATGAAAACTACATAACAATTTAGGATGGTAGGTTAGTAAGGGATATAAACAGAGCTGTAACTACAGATTTAATGTTTTTATGAGGTACAGGTATAGGAGAGATAACTTTTATGATCATAATGAATCTTAAGTATTTAGTAAGCAAAATAATATGATGTTCCTTTTTCCAATTATCTTTAAGATAAAATTTATATATAGCAAAGCCCATTCTTCTTTTTGTATGTTTATAAAAAATGAAAATTATGGGTCAGAGATTTGGCTCAGTGGTTCCAGTGCCTGCCTCGCAAGCGCAAGGTCCCTGGTTCAATCCCCAGTAACCACATACAACAATATTGGGCGTGGTACGCCCACTGGCAATCAGCATCTCATGCCACAGTGCCGGGCATGGTGGCTCACACCAGTAATCCCAGCACTCGGGAGGCAGAGACAGGAGGATTGCTGAGTTTGAGGCTTGCCTGGGCTACATAGTGAGCTCAGGGACAGCCTGAACTACAAAGCGAGACCCTGTCTCAAAAAAAAATTATAAAGCTTTATAATCATCACAATCAAGATATAAAACAATATACAGTGAAAGTTCCATTCTCCCACATTGCAGCATATTCTAATAGTCAATTACATCTTCTATCCTAGTTTAGGTTTTTATATCATTATAATTTGGTTTTAAAAGATGGCACTATTATTGGAATTACAGGATTTCAAAATACTTTTGGGTGTATTAGTCATTTTTCCCTTTTTATTGTTGACTGGTTTTCTATTATGCATATGTACCAAAACTTATTTATCCATTCTGCAGAGGTAGAACATTTGGGTTGACTCAAGTTTGGGACAATTACAAATAAATTTCTGTATGCATACAGATGTAGTTTTTCATTTTAACTGACATTTTCACAGAGACATGTTAGATTAATTTACATTTATAGGAAACTAGCTGGAGATAATGCATATAGTCCACATATAGGACTCACGTAATTTCCTCCAGTTGTAAAATCTTAAAAACTGTAGGATGATTTCACAGCCAATATAGTAACAGTGATCCTGGATTATGTTTAATTAATTTATTTTAGTAGTCAGTTATTCTTTCTAGGTTTACCATGACTTATTTTTGTGACTGGCATTGGCAAGACAATATTCTATTTTTAAAAATTTATTTTATTTATATATTTCACATACATGTTATGGTCATAATCAACACTGAGAATTTGTACCTGTATATGACAGGACTTAATTCTCATTTTTTCCCATTCTTCTGCCTCTCCAAAAGCCCAACCCGTATATACATAAGCTTTGTTTTTTAACATCAATTTTTGTCTTTCTCTTCTTCACTTACCCCACCCCCTTTCCCTTTGAATGTTTTCTTACTATTTCACAATACCTGTCAGAGCCGGTGCCATGTTATTTTGGTCTGGTTTCTTTATCTGTCACTTCTGAGGTTTCCAGTCATTCCTGGTGGTTTGACTTCTTACAATTTTAGGAATATCCCACCTTACATCAGTGAAAGTCTCCGGATTATGGAGGAGCCTTGGGCGTGGTATCATGAAGGCCTCTGCATCTCCTCAGTGCTTGACTATTTTGTCCTTCTCCTCATTATCCGTTGTGTTATACTACTATTATCCATTATATTATTCATTATGGAAAATATTTTCATCTGGGTAAATCCCAAGAAGTACATTCCTGGGCCACATCAGGCAAGGTTATGTATGAGTTAATAAGGAAATGATAAGTGAAATTGCTATTCAAATCCTTTTTCTTTTTTTTTTAACTTTGGTGAGTTCTGAGTATATTTCGGACTGAGTCCTATATCAAACTTATAGTTTGCAATTGTTTAACATTATCTTTTAAAACCAGTTGTTTTAAAATTTGAACTCTAACATCAATCTATTAAACAGCTTATTATATTATCTATTTTAACTTAATTTTTGTAAGATAAAATTCATGCACGAAAGTTCTATATTATTTTTCATATGTGTCTCTAATCTTTCTAGTACTGTATGTTAAAGAGAATCTCTTACTGAATTTTCTCATGTGTTTATTCAAAACTGATATTATATTTCAGGACTCACCACTGAATTTTTCAGTCTTTAGGGATAAGAACTTTCTTGAATACTGAATGTTAATAAGAATAGAAATCAGTCTTACTCTTCAAACTTTTTAAAAAATGTTTCAATTAATTTATCTTCATACATATGTGTGTAGCTAAACACACACACATATTTAATTAACTTGTAAATTTCAAACAATAAAAAGATAAGAAAAAGGGAAGCACTGATATATCTAATGGCCCAAAGATAGTACCAGAGCCAGAGATTATTTTTGTTACATTCCCTAACTGTAGTGGTTGTCTCTGCTTCCATAAATGCCATAAGACTTTGCTACTCTCACTCCAGTCACTTTAAATTGGTCTCAGTCTTTCACAGGAGAGATAGGTGAGGAAAATCTGGGCAGGACTTTGTGTCTTTTCTACACCACTATTGGTTTCTTTCCTTCCAGTGTAGGTTATTTTCTTTGGCTAAATTCTGTGATTTATTAAACAACCCCATTACTTGATGTATTTTTATGTATAAGCTATCATCAGATTTACTGTGCTTTTTCTAAAATTAAAAAGGTAAAATAGAGTCAATGAAGAAAAAAACTCCTGGATTTAAGAATATATTATTATCATATACTAAAATGTGTATATTATTAATGTGTATACTAAAATGTGTATATTATTATCATATACTAAAAACATGCATGTCTGTGTTGAATGAGGTTAATCACTGTCAAGATAAGAGTGAGAGCGCAGAAGCTGTGAATTTACCCAGATGTGTGACAATAGGTAGAAATGAATTTATTCTAAGAATGAGATAAGTAAGATCACTTTATTATTCAAAATAACATTAGAAGTAGTGTTGACTAATGACTATAAGATTGCAATTTAGGGATCATATGTATGTATTTTCATTTGCCGTGTGTGCATACATGCATGCATGTGTGTGTGTGTGTGTGTGTGTGTGTGTGTGATGTGTCTCATGGTCACTAAAAGTCTTTGTTTTGCTGACTCAAGATTTGAGTTTAAATTTGGAAAAAGAATAGATCTGCCAATCACTACATTTAATGAGCCTGACTACCAATAAAAAATCAGTTTACCATATTTCATTACATTTCAATTTATTTTTTCTCGGTAGCTTGATGTTGGTGTTTATGAAAGTCCGTTTTCTTTGGTTGACTTCAAAATATTGATATTCCCATGAAAAAGCAAATGCATTTTTTGTGGTTTCTGTCTTACCTATCTCCCCTACAATTAAAAAGTATAAGGTGCTTTTTACTGATCCAGTTTATCAAGAATGCTTATTGAAGTAAGCTAATCTCTAGAGTTCTCAATGTGTGGGTCATAGCCTTTTTAAAACTCTGTCCAAAATGTAGGATGTAGTTTAAGAAAATGGCATAAGCTTCATATTTCTGGAAAGAGGGAGTCTTTTGGTGGAGTTTTAGGGGTCTTCAATATACAATATCGTGTTATACACAAATAATGATAATTTCAATTCTTCTTTTCCTATCTTTATTCCATTTATTTCCTTTTCTTGTCTAATTGCTCTGGCTAATGTTTCCAGAACTCTATTGAGTAAGAGTGGTGACAGTGGGCATCCTTGTCTTGTTTCTAATCTATTTAGAATGATGATGGGTGTTTGCTTGCCATCGATGGCATCTTTCAGACTAAGGTTCATATTACCTATTCCAAAATATTCTTTGGAGTTTTTTTTTTCATCATGAATTGGTGTTCAACTCTGTCAAATGCTTTTTCTGCAGCTACCGAGATCATCATACGAGTTTTGCCCTTTCCTCTGTATTGATTTGAATATGTTGAACTACCCCTGCATCCCTAGAATGAATCCCTCTTAGTCATGATATATAATCTTGACGATTAGCTGCATTATTTGCCAGTATCTTATTGAAGATTTTCGCATCTAAGTTTATTAGGGAAACTGGCTTGTAATTCTGTTTTTTTGGCTGGATCCTTCTCTGGTTTTGGAATCAGGGTACACTTACTTCCAGGAAGGAATTTGAGTATATTGTTTAATTTTTAATTTCATAAGAGTTTGACAAATAGTGGCATTAGATCTACTAAATTTTTTTTGTTGAATTCAGCATTGAATCTGTCAGGACTTCTTTATGGTAGGTTATTGATTACATCTTTAATTTCATTGACATTGCTTATTGATATTGGTTTATTAGAATCTTTATTTCATCTTGATTCAGCTTTAGCAATTACATATCTAGGAATTTGTTCATTTCTTCTGGGTATTCCAAAGAATCAAAAGCTAGGACACAAGTGTTTTTAAACAGCTATAAAAACCATTGACAGAATGAAGAGACAACACAGAAATTGGAAAATAATGTCCAGTAATTCTCAAAGGACTGGATCTAGAATATATAAAGATTTTTTTAAAAACAAGACCCACATAATTTAAGGACCCAATCCAAAAATAGGTTTATGAAATGAATACAAATCTCTCAGATGAAAAAGTAGATATAGGAACTAATTATATGAAAATATGTTCAACATCATTGATCATTTGACAGATACAAATTAAAACAATACCAAGATTCCATTTCACTCCAAACTGAATGGCTATTATCAAGAAATCAATCAATAACAAATGGAGAGGAGGCTGTAGGGAAAAAAGCAGCCTCTTGCATTCTTGGTGGGAGTGTGGAATAGTGCAACCACTATGGAAATCAGAGTGGAGATTCTTCAGAAACCTAAAACTAAAGGTTCTATTTGGCCCAGCTGTTTCTCTTATTGATATCTTTCTGAAAGAATTAAAAACATCATACATACCACTATAATATTTGCACACTCATGTTTATAGTGGCATAGTTTTTAATAAAAATTTTGGGAACAGCTCAAATGACCATCAATGAAAGAATGGATAAAGGTGTAGTTTTTCTTTTTGTACAATGGAGTACTACTCTTCAAGAAAGAAGAATCAGCTTGAAATATTTCTGGATAAATGGATGAGACCTTAGTCCCAAGTGAAATAAAACAGAAACACATGTTTAAATACTGAATTGTTTCTCCTGCATGAGAAACTGAGAGTAAAAACCAACATATATAATTAACATTGGGAATTGGAAAGAGAATGTACAAATGAGAAGGGGAGCCCAAGATGCAGGGGGAGGGAAAGGACAAGATTTAAAAAGAGAATAGAAGGAAGAAATGGAAACAAACCTTTTCTAAGTAAGAGGAAGTTGAAGGAAAAGAACCTGATAGGATCAAAGAAGAAAGACATATCATATGCAGACATACATTCCCTACTATGTTACCTTTATGTTTATTTTAAATGTACCAATAAAATAGTTGAAAAAGTCTACTGATAATTATAGCAAGAAAAACCTTCATAATTTATCAGAGCACAAGTCCTAAAAATAACTAGTTTTGTTTAATGCAGGAGAAGGTAACAGTTAGTAGTAGGCCTGTGTATAGAAGAGCACTTCTTTGCCCTACTTGTCTTCTAACTAATGGATGGCATTGGGCTTAAGTCTCCTTTACTTTTCATCCTCTTCCAGTTGAGCGATATCCCATTAGAGCATTGATATTTATGATTACCACCATAAACAAAAGAAACAAACAAAAAGGAGCTGTGAAATTGTTTTAAAAAAGGATAAAATAAATAGTTATAGTGTTTAGATTGAAGAAATGATAAGGTTCAACATCGATCAAATCTTTAGGTTTAAAATTAATAAGCAAATAATGTGGTAACTTTTAAGTGGTTTGGAAGGTTTGATAAAATGAAGAACAGCAAGTCAATGTAATGGTCAGCACTTATTTCTACGTAGATAGATTAGCTGATAAGATTTCACAAATAAGTGTTTTTATTTGCCTCTGTACTATCACTAAGGCTGAGGCCCTGTGGAACATTTCTGCAAGTTTAGTAATGGTGGATAATATAAAAATCAGCAGGCTAGTCATCACCATGTCCAAGAAGAACCAGCTCTAAGAAGACCTTTATAAATTACTGTGGTGTAATCACCACTTCCTAAATCCATCTTCTCAGTGCATATGAATTGGAAATAATAATGAGCTTCCCATACTGGAGAGACTCAGTAGATAATAGTGACAGATAGGAATTAGCTAAGCACATAGAGAGCTAGCAGAATCTGGGAATATAGCTCTAAATTTTCAAGATGAGAATCTGAAATAATAGCAAGACAAATGCATCCCAGAGACCTATTGTACAATGTGCCAATGGTTGGTAAAATTGTGTTGTGTACCTAAAAACTGGGGAAAAGGGTAAATCTCATGCTCTCACTGTAATAATTTTTCTTTATGAGGATGAATTTTATATAAGAGTATAATAATAATAATATATTTAGATTAATTTTTGAAAACAATCTACGAAGTCTTTAGCAACAATTAACTGTATATCATCACCTGTGTTTTTGTTTTGGTTAGATATGTTGACTTTAAATTTTGAATTTCAGTTTTTTAAAAGTAATCTTCTATTTCACCTGTCTAGCATTACTGGATTTTGTTTCTCCTGTGGATTAAGATCAATTTTGCAGGTACTTGATGAATGTAGCATCTCAGATTTGAAATGGCTTTTGGAAGTTATTAGCTCATGTGGGGTCACACACAGCCATTTTCTCTGACCATTATCTGACACTTAGACAGGTGAAGTTTATACTGGATAAAATGTAACCAGTGATGAAACAAAATGATGCCTCCCTCTCTTCATGTTTTACTTTAATGTTTCCTTGAATGCATACTATACTTGGAGTCACTTTGCAACTATCAGGGAAAAACATAAAATAACCTTACAGTGCTAGATGAATTAGCCCATTCTCAAAGTGCCTACTACCATGCTGTTGTTTAGGTTTGGTTAAGCAGCCCTTCTGTTCCCTTCAAATTAGAATCTTCCTACATGATGTAGACTTTTACTGTTTTTTTGTGGATGTCCTCAATGTTTAACAAATAGTGCTGGAAAAACTTGGTTTTAACCTGCCAAAGGCTAAAGCTAGATCTATCTCTTGCACTGTGTACTAAACTAAAATCAAAATGGATTAGAGACCTAAATATTGAAACAGAAACACTAAACCTACTGGAAAGCATGTTAGAACTCTTGGAGAAAGTGGCTTAGGAAAAGACTTTATGAACAAAACATATAGCATGAGAACTAGTAGAAGAAATCAACAAATGGGGTGTCATCCTATTAAAAAGGTTCTGCACAGCAAAAGAAACCACTAGCAGAGTGAAAAGACATCCAACTGTATGGGAATTTTTTTTTTTTTGAGACAGGGTTTCCCTTTGTAGTTCAGGCTAGCTCTTAGCTCACTATGTAGCCCACACAAGCCTCGAACTCAGCAATCCTCCTGCCTCTGCCTCCTGAGTGCTGGGACTACAGGAGTGAGCCACCACGCCCAGCACTGTGCTATGTGGTGCTGATTGCTGGTTGATTGCTGGTGGGCGTGAGTCTCCACGCCCAGCATTGTATGTGGTTACTGGGATCGAACTCAGGACCTTGCGCTTGCGAGGCAGGTGGTGGAACCACTGAGCTAACCTTCCGGCCCTGTATGGGAAAAATTTTTTTACCAGCTGTTCCTCAGATAAAGGGCTACTATCTAGAATATATAAAGAGTTTTAAAAATCAACCCCCCCCCCAAATTTAAAGACCCAATTCAAATATGGGCCTTTGAAATGAACAGACACTTTTCAGAGGAAAAAATAAAAGCAGCTAAGAAGCATATGAAGAAATACTCGACATCACTGGTCACTCGAGAGATGCAGATGATAACACTTGTATTCTATAACTTATATTATTGTACTCTTAATTCACAAGAGTTTATTTTACTTCTGAAAAATACTAGCCCAAGTTGAAGACTACACTCCACGCAGGTTTCTGACAAAGACTGCTTCAAGATGGAAAAAAGAAACTTATAACACGTGAACAATAACAAATAAGATCCTCATTGCTCAACCCTCTGTGAGGCTGGTAAGCAGATACCTTGTGAACAGATTCTCTCTAGAAGAACACAAAGCAGAATTAGCACAAACAAAAGGCATGTTTACCTAGATTTGCTCAGACACACCTGCTTCTCAAGAGGTAAAATTGTTATAAAAATTTCGTTCAGGTTTTTAAAAATGCAATGGTCTCTATTAAATGCTATATTATATTTTATGTGGATTTTGCAACTTGTTATTTTTCATTTAATGTTCATTGACACTTTCAATATTAATGATTGTCTCTGACACAGATAAACATGATTGTTAATTGGTATCTGATAAAGTGCAAAATATAGTCAGCACTGTATTATAGTTGGGCATTGTTTTCATGATTTTTGCTATTTCAGTGAAACACTAAGAAAAGTTATCCATTTTATTTATGTGAATGGCTAAAATTTTTAAAATAGTCAAAATTTTTTAAGAGGAATAGTAGGTCAAAGAATATCCAAAGAGTAAACTTTGGATATTGTATCAATCATAGTCAGGAATACAAAGCTAATTGATGATTATAGCCTATTTAAGTGTGAGTTGAAATTTGATTTTAAAGCCAGTTAGGATCTGTTCTTCAGGAAGGTGGATTTTGCTAGCAGAATGTAACATTTGTTTGGTGGACAGTGTATATGGGAACTAATTGAATGTATTTGAAAAACAGAACTAAGGGTTGTTATGCTAAAATTGCGGACTTACAAAGGCAAATTACATATTTCACATTGAGTAATAGTAGCTAAAATATTTATTTTAAACAATAGATTATTTTAAAAATACATAAGATTAACAGAACAAGAACAGAGACCTAGAGCCTAGAATTCATTGGTTTTTCTAGAGAATATTCTAGTGGTTATAACCAGGAAACAAAGTGTATTTCAGCTTGAATGGGACATTAACCATGTAGGGGGAATTAAAGAATGCAAAACTGATGATGAGCTCCCACGAGGGATGAGGTAGACTACTTCCATTTCCAGGCATAAATAATAGACCCAGAGGAAGGGGAGCAGCGAGGAAAATGAAAAGACTTGAGCTGACTAAAACCGCAAAAACGTAATATTCAGAG
The DNA here is from genome assembly GCA_004025085.1 of Thryonomys swinderianus. NCBI lineage: Eukaryota > Metazoa > Chordata > Mammalia > Rodentia > Thryonomyidae > Thryonomys > Thryonomys swinderianus. The sequence goes on from PVIC010029665.1 coordinate 9,172, forward strand.
ATGAGCATGTGAAAGGTGTTAGAGCGAAAAACGAGTCATATGTACAGCTACTGTGTCCAGCTCATAAATGAGCATCTTAAAACATGATTGACCATTGCCTTCTGTTTATAGGTTTGCAAGAAAATCTTAAAGTAGTTCAGCAGAAACCAAATGAGAAATAGAGGTAAAGAACTATATCTCTTGTCCAGACATCTGTACCCTCAGCAAGTTGTCAAAAGAAATGCTGCTTCTGAAGCCAAAGTCACCCAAGGGGCTAATCAGCTTAAACACATGACAAAAGCCGTAGACAATTCCAAAGTGCTAACAATGTTAACTAACAGCTCCTCCTGCCAAGAAACTGTATAGCACTGCCAAAACAAAAAGAACGGTTCCCTCTGCTGAGCTTCTAGCAGTTCTTTAATGCCCTCCTCCCTTTCAATTCTCCTTGGAGAAGATAGTGGTAAAGAGAGGGACTTGAGAATACTCCATCTGGTCAGACTGGCACGTTCGTTCACAAAGTTTGGCTATTCTGGTGCCAAGGAAATGTAGTTAAGAGGGAGTTCACGAATGGGTGGGAGTATAAAGCTCTTTCGAAAATATTTTTCAGTCCTAGTTCTTTTTTTTTGGGGGGGGGATTGTCTTCTTTTCCATTTCTGGTAATGTGAAGAACTAATTACTACTTAAAATTATTTAAAGATCTCTCTTCTTTCTGACTTGATGTCTTTAGCATTCCTATTAGAAGTTCAGAAGGGTCCTGTGTACCTATTGAACTGCCTTATCTTCCTCTATCAGGTTTTAATGTAAACCTGGTACAGGAGAGCATGAATTAAACTGCGCATGAGTCATTACTGTGAAGCTGTTGGTCTCCTGTCTTCTTGTCACTCTGTTCATCGGTGTCACTGGTTAAGTTTTACTTCATTTCCTGCACTTCTCATTTGACAGGAACAATGAAGCCATGACACTGTAATTTTGATTTTTCTCAACTAACTTTGAGTTAGTAATTTTATTAGCTACTCTACTTACAGCATTTCATATTTGAGGTATCTGAGTAATTGATCTTTTATCTTTTGTCATTCTATAAACTTCAGTGTGTGTTTTTAATTATTTAAAAATGTGGCCTAATGAGATATTCCTTTGTTTTATTAAAAATTACTTTGAAGGGGCCGGAGATTTGGCTCAGTGGTTCCAGCGCCTGCCTCCCAAGTGCAAGGTCCCTGGTTCAATCCTCGGTAACCACATACAACAATATCGGGCATGGTGGCCACGCCCACTGGCAATCAGTACCTCATACCACAGATGCTGGGCTTGGTGGCTCAAGGCTGTAATTCCAGCACTCAGGAGGCAGAGGCAGGAGGATTGCTGAATTCAAGGCTTGCCTGGGCTACATAGTGAGCTCGGCCAGCCTGAACTACAAAGCGAGACCCTGTCTCAAAAAAAAAAAAAAAAAAAAAAAAAAAAAAAAAAAAAAAAAAAAAAAAAAAAACTTTGAAATTAGCCTGTGAATTTGCACAGATTTGTAGTTCAGATTTACAGGTTAGATATGTAGTTCTCAGTTTGTTCAGAGGGTGTAGTCAATAATGACACTGTGATTTATGTTTTGTTCTTATTACCACCATTCATTCATTTATTGTTCTTTATTTTAACATTCTTTTAGTGCCCACTGCATGCTATACATTGTCCTAGGCACAGGAATTCCACACAATAAAAAGATAGACAAGAGTAATGCGTTTTTTGTGGGTCTGAGTTCTGATAGAGAAAGGCAGTAAAGGAAATATAAAATGTCAGATGGTTTTAAGGTCTATAGAGGCGAGCACAGAGTGTGAGAAAAGTCAGAGGTGAGTTGTAAATGTAATTTAAACAAGGGTCCTGGAAGGTCTCATTAAGAAAATCCTGTTTGATCAGAACTGTCAAAGAGTTGAAAAATTGAATTATGTGATCTTGAGGTCAGAACAATAAAATCAAAGGCCTTGAGACTGTTCAAGGCAGAGTAATGGTTCAGTGCTGCTCTACAGAGTACAAGAGAGAAGCAAGAGGAAGAGATAGGAAAGAGATGAGTGGTAGAACCAAACAGAACTGTGTGTACAGCCCTGGGAACCATTGTAAGGACTTTGGCTTTTATTCCAAAGAAGGCAATGGGGTTCTGAATCAGGAATGGCCTGAGTGGGTTTACATGTGTAGGGATCATTATGGTTGCCAAGGTGTCAATGACTATACATTTGCAAAAAAGGCAAAAATAAGAGAATCTCTGTTCTCACTTTGCAGTATGATCTCTGAATTAATCTTTTGGCCTTTAATATGTTTTAAGTATCACGGAATTTGAATTTACATTTCATTTTGTAAGAGAATATCACAGAAACTTAGTTCTTCATCTATGGAATCTAAGAGCCAGTAATTGACTGTGTTCCCATTTAAGAGTTACATTTTTTGCTCTGGGTACATTTCCTAACTTCCCTTATCCCAGGGTGTGCAATTTGAAAAACTCAGCAATCAAATGCCTGACTTGACTATATTATGGTGATTCAAAGAGACATGTATGAACTTCTTTGATTGTACCTGGCAAACAACATGTACTTGTTAAATGTTGGCTAGTGTGAATTTCTAGGTACCTTTGTGGTTACATTTTAATGCCCTGATTTATCAAGAAATATTAAATTATTAACTGCTAAATTATTAGTTTTTGAAAAGGAAATCATGGGTCCTAATTTTAGCCAAATGTATAAGCAAGTTTTGATTGCTATTCTTGTCAACTAAATTGATCTGAGGGTGTCTAGATTAGTAAAGCAAATCTCTGGGTAGGTATGGAGGGTCATGGACCTTGTGGACTTCTCTCAGGCCAGAACTTTCCTCTTGGGCCATTCTCTGCTCTCTGTTTCCTGACTGCGCTGGATTGAGCAGCTGTTCCTCACTCTGGCTCCTCACCATGATGGTCCTGTCCGATAGCCAACCCACCAGTGATGAAAATCCTGCCCCCAAATAAACCTTTCCTCCTTTCACAGTAAAGAGTATCAAAAGAAACAAAAGACTCTCTGGCAAGAAGTTTTAAGAGTAAAATGTGTCAGATGTTAACTATTTAATATTCTTAGTAACCAAATTTTGATTCTGCTTGAAAACAGACCTCCCCCCCAAAAAAAGCCAGGTTATAGATGCAATTTTTTTTTTTTTTTGAGACAGGGTCTCGCTTTGTAGTTCAGGCTATTGCTGAGCTCACTATGTAGCCCAGGCAAGCCTTGAACTCAGCAATCCGCCTGTCTCTGCCTGCCGAGTGCTGGGATTACAGGTGTGAGCCACCACGCCCGGCACTGATTGCTGGTTGATTGCTGGTGGGCATGAGTCACGATGTCCAGCATTGTATGTGGTTACCGGGGATCAAACTCAGGACCTTGCACTAGGGAGGCAGGCACTGGAACCACTGAGCTAACCCTCTGGCCCATCGATGCAATTTTTATGATCTTTTGAGATGGCCAAAAAGCCAAGACAAGTACTACTAAACATTTAAAGTGTGAGCACTTTACCTTGTCACAGCAAAAATACTCAAATCCATGATTAAGCAGCAAGTATTTTGTGTTTATTAACATGATGGTCTCTGTCCATGCTATAATGAAATAGCAAAAGCTCAGCTGTTTAAAAACAACAGTATATTATTCTTCATGGTTCTGGAGTCTGGGAAATCCAAGCTTACAGTAGAGGCGCCACTTTGTGGTTCACAGAAGGTGGCTTCTCATAGGATTCTCATACATAGAGAATGTTAGCCTCTTTGTAAAAGTATGAATCCACTCACAAAGGCTCTATTCCAGACCTCATTACCTTCCAAAGACTTTCTCTATTAATTTCAGCATGTTGGGGGTGACAATTTAGCATATGAACTTTGGGGAGCACATATATTCAGACCATAGTGATGGATTAAAGAGAAGTTAGGACCTCTTCTAACCTAATCACATTTGATAGAAAGTGCTTAAATCCAATTCTGCTTTCTAAAAAAGGAGTAGTACAATATGTCTATCTGAATAATGCAAACAAAACTTTAAAAGTCTGGGTGTATAGTGATAAATTATTAGTATTATTGTTCTTCCAACTTATGAGTATGCAGAAAGTCTGGAGGCAATGTAAAGCTTTTGGGGAAAAATAAGTTTTATTATTTAGATTTAGAAGATGCTATTAGTAGAAAATACCTACATTCAAAAGTAAGCTATTAGATTGAACCAGTATTTTTTTTCTTAATTTATAAGCTCATTACATTGAGGACAGTAACTTGCAGAATCCTCATTTGAGGATGTAGATTTTGTTGTTGTCCAGTTTGACACAATACTAAGCAAAAAAAAAAAAAAAAGAGGCTAAAAGCAATCCCCAGATAATCAGCAATTTTCTCCTTGCCTTTTCCATGGTGTTATTGTCTACATGTGTTCCCTCAAATTTATATGTCTAAAATTTAATCCTCAATCCCTTTGAGTGGTGGGACTTCTTAGAAAATGATGGGCTCAAATGTTATTAATGTATGTGAATGCTAGTAATGTATGCAAATTCATACATTACCAACATTTACAGAGGGGAGATTAGAGGATATTTGATCATAAGATTTTAGAAGATATTTGATCTTGAGCCTTCTGCCTTTGGCTTGTAAAGCCCAAAACTAATTCTTTCAGAAGACTGCAGTGCTCATTGTGCCACTTTGGAAACAGACAAGACCTCATCAAATGCTGGTGCTTTGATCCTGAACTTTCCAGCCTACAGAACCTGGAAAATAAATTTCTGTTCTTTGAAAATCACCTAGTTAGTGGTATTCTGCTACAACACAAGAGGACTAAGACACAGAGCCTACTTAGTTCAGAAGCTAAGAAGGAAACATTAGAAAATAAGATTTCTGTCGAGTTCTTCTGGAAAATTATAATTTCTTGTTCCACCTCATGTCATGAAATTGCTAGTTGGATGTAAGTGATAGGTCAACAGGAAAAGGCATACGTGGGCTGAGGTGGTGTTTGTATCTGTGTGGGGTTGCAGTGACCATCATAAAAAGAAAAAGAAAAAGTCATTGATTTTCATGTCAAACACTTTGGGCTCAGGGTACTGCTCCTCCTCTGACCAGCAATTATCTGTATTTTTCTAAGCTGCAGGCATAAAGTCTAGGGAAAAAAAAACAATGACAAAAATAAAACAAAAATCATATTTTATGCTTTAGGAGGAACTGAGATAATACATTTTATATTCTCAGAATAATGCTTGACACACAGAGGTGCTAAATAAATGCCAAGTTGTTGTGTCCTTGTCATTATTATTATGAATGAGTAAAGTTTCCTAGATCATGCAAAAATAGTGATATTATATTTGGAGGTTTCTTTAAAAAGAAAAAGATCTGAACTGAACAATAATATAAATACCTAACAATATCTAACAAGTGTTTAGGTATTTCTATAGGAATATTTCACAGGGAGATAGATCTTTTGGAAAGGGAACAAACAAAGAGATTAAAAGAGTGAGAGAAGGTAAGGGGATTAAAAAAAGCATTAAGATGTGTTCTGTACATATATCAACTTCCATTGGTCAAGATGATCACTATGTATTACAAACATGTTCTAATAAAAATAAAATTTAAAAATAAGGTTTTTTTAACCCATTTAGTTTCTCAAATAGTATTTATTTTCTCAGTGGATTGATCTAACAATATATGTTGTTATTTTCAAATTTAGTGAAAAGATCCCTTTGATGTTTAGTGCTATATAATGTATTGATTAGATAAATAGCATTCTCCAAACCAATCAGCCATTTATTTTCCTTTGGGAATGTAAGAAAAAAATTTTTATAGGCCTCTGATCACAAGAGTCTTACCAGCTGGATGAGAGACAGACATAAACAGGAATCTGCTTCAATGCATTGAGTGTCAAAATAGAACTGTAGAGGAAAAAAAAAAAAACCTTTGGTATCATTCAGGAAAATATACCATGTGACTTTGCTTGGGCAAGTCAGAAGAAAAACTAAAAATTATTACCCTTTTCTCTTCTATGAATTTGCACATCATTCATTAGGCAACGAGAGCCAAGGTAGGAGCTTTCTGAAATGCAACAATGTTATTTCACTTATTTATTTATTTTTTACTTCTTTTTCGATTTTAAAAAATACTGAACTATAACCAAATGATAGTAGTCAGTGAGGGATTTTAACAAACACATTGGTAGAGACAAGTGAAGCGGAAGCTGATCTTGAGGCCAAATGTCCTAAATGTGTGTAGGAATTTTATATGATTTGCTTTATCAACTTGAAACAGTACTATCTAATATATATTATCTAACATCATACCTAATATCTCTGTGTCTATTCTCACATATATTTTGACTACTTTCTTGCTTAAAGACCTTTGTTATGAGTGTCAAAATGAGTATGTCTCATATACCCAGCCCAGGTTAGTGGAGGTTTTGTTCCACGTGGTCATTTAGGAATCAAGCAATTTTATCTTACTGATAAGATTTCTGAGTAGTGTGGCAACAGCTTCTAAAAAGGCCCCACCACAATGTCTATTTCCTGCTGTCCATGGCTTTGTGTATTCCTTACCATTTGTTATTTTGCCTTCATTCCATCGACTATGACAATATCAAGACAAGTTACATTTGTCATTGGGTTATAGAAAGTTGTGGTGTCTGTCCTACTAGCAGATTCTGCCTTTGTGACTGTGATGAAACCAGCTGTCATGTGGAAATAACCACATGGAGATGGTCTCTAGCTATTTACCAGCAAGAACAGAGTCTCTCTGCAACAACTTTCAACACAGTCAATCTAGTCAACAACTGTGAAAACAGATTAGAAAGAAGAATTAAAATTTCATGCAAAACCCAAAGCCTCACATATACCTATAATGCAGCTTTCTGAAGGATGCTGCTACAGGGGGATTCACTGCTTTCAGATTTTTGGAGATAGGAAATGTGTGCTCCTTCAGTTTTAAAACGTTATTACATAGCAGTAGGTAGTTAACATAGTAAAATAAAAGATTGTTGGAATGCTGACATAGGGCTAACACGCTCCTATACAGAAACGTCAAAGATAATAGCTGTTGAAACCACATTTTCATAGTATAATCCTCAAAACTCATGCAACTGCTAGAAAGCTGGAACCTTTAGGAAAGCCTAGAAGGCTCACTCGGTCACAGATAAACAAGAAAGCAATATAACAAGCATATCTTGGACCCAACATTAACTTCATATGTAACCACTTAAATACGAACTTGATGAAACCACTTAACCTATGTTTTTTTTTAAGATCATGAAGTTACTCTAGTCTTGTGCGAATTACTTTCCACAGATAATGAAGTACTTTTTACACATAGTAGCACACAGCCATGTAAATTTTATGCTGTCATAATACTACTTTGATTTATATGCTACAGCATTAGTTTTACCGATTTTACAGGTGTTGAGTAAGGCTGAAGGATCTCAAGATGCTGCTCTGCTCACACACCCAAGTGGTGCCAGCACTTGGTCTGACCTCAGCCCATCTTCCTCAACGTTCTCTGCTTTCTGCTTTGGGACTGAGCCATTTCACTGGCCCGCTTTTTTTTCAGTGGTCAGTTACACAGTGTAATCTTCCAAACAAGACGTAAGCTTCCCAAAGCAAACCGTGCTGCTGAGTGTTAACACTGAACTCGGATGTGTGGTGGGACAGCTGCTCTAAAATGACGGCTATTCTGGATGCAATCTTTACATGCATGCACAGTTTTAACAGTGGCAGTGCTGACAATCTATGCTTTAAAATAGGATTAATAAAGTAATATACATTTATAAAAGAGGACTAGAATATAGTGCTTGCAAAGATAACTCTCGGATGTTATCCTTGGACGTTTTACCCATCTTGCTGAGAGGCTTTTGGCTTCACACTTGACTGATTTGTACCTCAGACAATCCAGATGGAAAAGTGGAGGCCAAGCCAGGACCCAGTGAAAACCAGATGCTGCATCTGAGCTGTAATGTCCTGAGTAGATGGAGTACAGACACTGTTCCAGGGAGGGTGCATTTGAGCTGTCCTGGAAACTCAGTGTTTCATCACCTGAAAAGCAAAGGAAAGAGGCTTTATCAACTCCAGGTGCCAATGGTTTAAGTTAATCATAGCAGAACTTCTGAAATAATTTTTGTTTGCTGGACTCCCTAGTGATGCAAGAATTGCTTAGCACTTTTTAGGTGGGAACAATTTTGTGCTGATGGAAACATCCATGTGGGAATATATTGTCATATGTCCATAGGAAAATAATCCTAATACTTAAAGTGTTTAGGTGATAACAATCATCAACCAAGAGACACAAAGAAATTTGCAGGAAAAAGTAGTATTTTCAATAGTACATCAGACAGTTTTGCACATAGATGCCAGTGACGATGAGGAAAGATACATTTTTTGTTTATTTTTATCTTTATTGGTACATCTGATGTACACATCATGATCACACTCAATACTGGGAATTTGTACAAGTATAGGACATGATTTAATTCTCATTATTTCCCATTCCCCTATATTTTTGTTTGTTTGCTTGAGACAGGGTCTCGCTTTGTAGTTCAGGTTGTCCCTGAGCTCACTATGTGTGCATTCCATCAGTAATCCTCCTGCCTCTGCCTCCCAAGTGCTGGGATTACAGGCATGAGCCACCACACCTGGCCTTGTGGTATGTGGTACTGATTGCTAGTGGTGATTGCTGGTGAAATACTGTGAGTCGCCACACCCTGTACTGTTGTATGTGGTTACTGGGGATTGAACCAGGGACTTTGAGTTTTCTAGGCAGGCACTGGAACCACTGAGGTAAATCTCCAGCCCTCCCTACATTTTTAATGTAGAAAAACTATAAAACCTGCCCTTTAAAAATTACACTGTTAACACCAGATTGTCTTATAAATAGAATTAGAATCAAATAATTGATGACTTTATGAATTCAAATTACCTACCCTTCAATATGACTTTCGCCTACATCAGCCAACCTGCTGGCTTCCTGGATAGCATATCTGGGACTCTTCATTCATTATGGTGTGCTTCTGTATACAGGGTTAACAATCTCATTCATTCAGAGGAAAACTTTCAATGTGTCCTAAGAGATCACAATTTACTCACAGTTTTTCTGTGTGTTTAAAAGCCACAGATCCAAAGAGAGAAACAGAGAAAGGAGAGGGAGTAGAACTTGCAGATACACAGTTCAAACTAGCTCTGGAAAGACAGTCTTACTGGTTTTAGTAAATAATACCACTCTTTTCATTTTTGCCCAGTAAAAAAATAGGGAGTGGAGGCTGTAGGGAGGGTAGGGGAGAGGGGAAAACTGAGAACCAAGATGTGTCACATACACTGCAAATTCTCAATATTGAGTGTGATCATAATGTCTATACAATGTGTAACAATAAAATCAATTTACAAAAAAGCAACCCAATAACATACACCCTAAGAAGAAAATTTAGATTGAGGCTTGAGCATTTTTAAAATTATAATTTATTTTAGGAAAAAAAAGAGAAGAACACCTATTTTTACACATTTAAACTTTAAGAAAAAAATTGTAATCACAGGGACCATTAAAGAGCTGACTATACTTTATTTTGCATCACAGTAATAGTTTTTAAACACCCCATAACAAACCAACTACTTTTTTTTTTTTTTTTTGAGACAGGGTCTTGCTTTGTAGTTCAGGCTGGCTCTGAGCTCACTATGTAGCCCAGGCTAGCCTTGAACTCAGCAATCCTCCTGTCTCTGCCTCCCGAGTGCTGGGATGACAGGCGTGAGCCACCACGCCCGGCCCAACTACTATTTATTTATTTATTTTTTGCTTTTTGAGACAGGGTCTCGCTTTGTAGTTCAGGCTGGCCCTGAGCTCGCTATGGTGCCCAGGCAAGCCGCCGCGAACTCAGCAATCCTCCTGTCTCTGCCTCCCGAGTGCTGGGATTACAGGCGTGAGCCACCACGTCCGGCACTGTGGTATGCGGTGTTGATTGTTGGTGGGCGTGTCTCCATGCCCAGCATTATATGTGGTTACCAGGGATCGAACTCAGGACCTTGCGCTTGCAAGGCAGGCGCCGGAACCACTGAGCTAACCCTCCGGCCCCCCAACTATTATTTTTATCATTAGACTCATGCCATTTTTTATTATGCTTATTTTTTTCATTTTCCTTCGATTGGTTAAAACTTTCCCAGTAATGTATATTAATATGCATAACCATAGCAGTATTTGACAACTAGTAGTAAGTAGATTCAGTGACTCTTTTAAGCCACATTCCTATCTTGGTTTATATGTAAGAAAGAATTAACTTTAGGTTACACGGAGAATTACGTGTATGTAACGGTTGAAAGTGGAGAAGTGCTGTGAAAACACAGGCATCGAGGACCCATTGGACCCAGAGCTCTGTGTGCACCATTCTAGCTGAGGGTATTTTAGAGGCGTAGCTGGAGGAGACTTGTCCTGAGCGCCATTAGCACTTTGGCTGACAGCGTCAACCTATGTTGCTGTGGAAACAAAAGCTAGTGGTAGCGGAGGAAAACGTTCAGAGTGTCCTGAGAGATCACGTTTGCTGAGTTGGCAGCAGCACGCAGGAATTCTTAAATCAGTAAGAAAGAGTTCTCTGTACTTCTCTTTCACCACCTGAAGAACCATTCTAGTCTAAGCTACAACGGTTCTTTCTACTCTGCATGTGATTTATACTCTACATACAAATATATAAAGTTTTGAGTACACAAGTCAAATCGGCATCTTTCTGCCTCCCATAGGATCCATTTAATCTGTTAATTTCATCAGGGCTTCGCGTGTCATGTCCCCCACTCTCCTCTGTGACGAGAGCTCCGGGCCCCTGCCTTTGCCCTTCCCTTGTCAGACATTCTGCTTTCTCAGTCCGTGCTAACTCTGTCAGTCTTCTCTCCTTATGGACTCATATTGCCTATTTTCTCTGTGAGAAATATTCCACCTTGTGCTTTTGCCCAGTCTAAACTGAAGCCTTTTACTGTCCCCATCAGGAAAGTCAAAATCTGCTCTCAAACTTGGCATGGTGGCTCACGCTTATAATCCCAGCCCCTGGGAGGCAGAGGCAGGCAGATTGCTAAATTTGAGACTTGCCTGGGCTACTTAGCTCAGGGCCAGCCTAAACTACAAAGTGAGACCCTGTCTCAAACAAACAAACGAACCAACAACCAAAGCCAAAACAAAACAAAACAAAACCTGCTCTCAAAATCTCCTATTTAAAAGCTGGAAAATTCTTGCCTTACATGTAGCTTGCTATTTAATTGTATAACTATTTAATTAATTTGACTGGTACCTCTAATCCTCCTCTGATTATAAGTTCAATAAGAATTCTCTCCCTACCTACCTACTCAATATTACTCAAATAAAATGAGTAAAGTGAATGACAAACCATTCATGGTGTGGTGTGTTTGAAAAATGCTAACAGAAACATGTTAGCAATTATACAGGTGATTTAGTAAGATTTTTTAAAGTATAAAGCATTTTAAAACAAATATTCTCCAGGTGATCTATGGTATTTTAAAATATAAAAAAGAAACTTAGCTGTTTACTAAAATCTAGAGAGAGTATCATGGAATATTAGCTACTTTAAAAAAAAAAACATTTTTTTCTTCAAATGCTTCCTGTAGTGTAATGACAAGATTACAACTCATTTTCCTTTCTCTGGAGTGTGTCTTATAATGGAAACAGAAAATGCTTCATGTTTTGTATTCTGTTTCATGGGAAGCTTACTGCTGATTATATCTAAGAGACGAATGACAATTCAGATACACATCTGTGCAATATGTATAGAATACTTTTCCTCAGTGAAAAATGTATTTTCTTCCTTGAATAAATGTAATCTTCCCTCCTTAGGTCAAGTGGAAGGTGGCTAAACCTTGTTACAGAATTGATGTCATTAATTTCCTTCTTACTCCTGGATCACATACAAAGAAAAAAAAATCATCACAAAAATAAATAGGTTATATTCTATGTTATTATGGTTTTTTTTTAGACAGGGTTTCTCTATATAGTTCAGACTGGCCTTGAACTCACTATGTAAACCAGGCTGGCCTTAAATTCATGGTTATCCTTCTGTCTCCTGAGTGCTGGGATTATGCCCTTCACCTAACAAATATTTTAAAAGCTTGATTCAACAATGTTAATATAAAAACATCATATTTACTCCATACATACATATGCGTACACACATATATATATATATATATATATATATATATATATATACATACATACAGTTATGATTTGTCAACTAACAGTGAAATTCTTATAAATATAACCAATAGGAACCAGAGATTTTTATCTCTTTGGAGAATGAGGAGTTATTTCTTTTAAATGTTAGAGCCAACATACTCCAAAGCATGCACAGGTGCTTAATTTGGTAAATAAATATGAGATTCTGAATAATATTTTTATCCCTTATCGAAAGGAAAGCCTCTTGAGATGATAACAAAGGTACTGCAGCTCAATTTTATTTTTCAAATCATATATTTATTTTTTCTCATAGATTATCTCTGATCATCTAGACCTAAGCAAAGAACTGCTAAACCTGCTACTCTACCTTCTTCCCTGTAATTATTTTACCAATCAGTCCTGTTGCTGTAGAGCTCTTTGTTACGCCTGGAATCCACACAAGTAGAACTCACATTTTCTGCTCTCGGAAGATAAAGTGTCCGTGTCACGGGTCACAGTGGACAGCGGATTGCAGTGTTTTCTTGAGTACTTAATGAACCATCACAAAACCTGGGTCCTGGTTCTGGGATTGGAAGGTCACTTACCAACTGTCTTATCATATTCCTGACAGAAAGCAGACAATGAATTTATCTTTGGCATTATAATTTGCTTACTTGACATGTCTGTAAAATGACAAACTTTACTTCAATGATTGAAATGCTGCTCTGCATCTTGTCATTAAATTGAAGAACCTGTGATGCGGGGAATGAGTGAACAGTCCTGGGTCTCGACCACAGAGAATGTACAACTCATAATCAAGTAGTACACGGAGTGAAACAGTCTACGGTTGTTTCAAGGTGATTTTGAAAATCAATAAAGGCACATGGAAAGAAAATGATTTTGCTGATGGATAAATTAAGTTAGGTAATACAATTTGACCTGGAGAATAGCTAAATTTTTATAATTGAATTCTTTATTGGTACAATTTATATACATCTCAAAATCACATATAACATTGGGAAATTTGTACCAGTATATGCCACAAGTTAATTCTCATTTTTACCCATATCCCTACCCACTCCCCCCTCCTCCCCCCTT